>JAPYZK010004327.1:0-44988 GCA_030522785.1 Platygaster equestris
TTTTCTATAAAGTTTTCATAAAAACTAGAATCACTAGGGTGGACAAAAATGTTCTCTCGTCCTGTATGCGAAATCAGACGCATTCGAAATTTCCCTTACTATTTTCCAACGTTAAATTCCCATCATTTCTTTCTCCAAAACGCCCAAATTCTACATTAATAGTGTCAAGTTTAAATTCGAGTTGTACCACTCCTTCGGATTTCAAAAACTCGATATTCAGCTATATTTCGAAAATTCCCGAACCATCTGGCACCCGGCTGCCACACTCCCTGACTCCACTAAATCTTTCGCCTTCGTCGTCGTTTTTTTCCGTAATTAGCGAGCATTGTGGATCACAATGCGTAATCAAATAACAGCGTTAAATATTTAGCTTCGAATGTCGTCTTAGCCTCCCCTGGGCGGAAGTAGCGACTCGATTGATTATTCCGTTCCAAGTGGCCGAGTCCAAAGAAATATCGGGCGCGAATGGCTCGTATTACTTTTATATTTGAAGGTGGTGCGTGCGGGGTCTCGAAAATTGACCGGCGGCACTCGAAAATCGAGACTTCACTTATATTCTCGGGGTCTTCATAGGCGAGTGGCGCGCGCTCAGCGGGGCGCCATTTGTGTTTACATCGCGCACCTTCTTCTGGCTTAACGAAGCGTCGAGGACTTTGGGGGCTCAGGCAAATCCAAATCACATCAACGCCCAGGTACTTTGCACCTCCTCGTACCAATTATGTCGTTCGCGGCTTTGTCCGGGCACCCCAAAGCCGGAACTAGATTTAACATTCAGGAATGCATTGGCACGGAAAAAGTGAGGGTAGTTTTTTTTAGCTTGGAGGGAAATGACGTGGATCTTTGGTACAAATAATATGGCATGAGGCTTGATTTTATATTTCATTTCAATTTGACTTGGCATTAAATTCGAAATTTTCGAATGATTCGGATCTTCAATTTTTTACATTTTTTCGATTTCATTATTATCTGAAATTTTCGAAAGTTTCGATAGAAGTTTGATAATACTCCCTTTCTTTACTTCGGAGTTTTTAATTTTCATATGTCCAGAATCAATAACATTTTTGAATTTCCTGATTTGCATTATTTTATAGACCCAAGTGATAGTCGTTTTTATAAAAACAAGCAACATTTTTATGAAATTATCAAATTATTTATGAAAATTCGTTTTTTTATAAGGTCGATTTATAGAAGTTTTATAAAATTCTCGATTTTTATAAAGTGGTTGCATAAAAACTGTATAAAAAATTTTTTTTCATAAAACCTGTCAAAATTTTCATACAGTTCGTCTGTTTTGTTTTAAAAAGAATTGAAAGCCTCCAAATTTTCTTATGCAACTATTTTCATAAAAACTTCGCGATTTTTATGAAAAGTTGCATATTTTTATGAAAAAAACTTACCTGATGAAAGGAATTTTTCTTACAGTTATATATGATACGTTTTTATTACACAAGGGAATATAAAATCATGTTTGTCGCGTTTTTTAGCAATTATAAAACGTAGAAACATATGATTTTATAGGATTTGAAAATTCTCCAACTTAAGTTGAAAATAAGCATTTAAATTGTTATCGATTTGATAGACAAGAAAGTTGACTACGAATTTCTGATGAAAAGGTCGCAAGTTCGAATCCCGCTGCCTACGAAACATTTTAAAATATCTTACGAAACGAAATTTGAGCTAGAGCCTCATAAACTGAGGAACATGTTACATACATTAGCAAAATGATCCAAAAAAGGTTCGAAAATTTTTTTTATATTTGTAAAAAATTCGAAAAAAAATTTTTATAAACAAAATTTTTTCCACAAAACTTATATAAAACCACATTATAAAAAATGTAAATTTTATAAAACTTTCATAAAACCGACCATATAAAAATGTTTATAAAAACTAGAATCACTAGGGCAGGAAACATAATATGGTTCCAAATCTTCAATATTTTTCGCTTTCCAAATTCAATAATTTTTGAAAATTAAACTTGGGTAACAAGCAATTTCTCAGTCTGAAAATTTGAATGTCACATTATTATTAAAAAAGTGTTTTCTCATGGTCAGGAATTTTTTTTCCCGGAAAATTTCCTGCGTGTATACAATGCATATTTTGGGATTCTCCAATTTTGAGTTCCATACGTCCAAATTTGGATTTTTAAAATCTCTAATTTTGGTTATATTTGACCTCCAGTTTCCAAATTTGGGTTTTCTGAAGTTTTCAAATTCCAACACCTGGATATCTAAAATTTTGGAATTACCAAATTTTCGAATTTTCGGATTTGTAGTTGCAAAAGTCGTCTAAACTTGAAACAGTCCACATTCAAATCGTTTTTTGAAAACGTCATATCAAAATTTAAATCACATATGAATTTCTGTATTATTCCTCAAAAACTGTATCGATGTTCAAAAATATCCAAAAAGTACCCCAAAGTCCATCAAACCGTGGAAATTAAATACAAGCGAATTTTCCACCAAGTTGTAAAAAATATAACAAAAAAAATGTTGATAGAAATCATGAGTACCCCTATGGAACACTCAGAAAACCGAAGACAAACAGAACGAAACAGAGTTGGCCGATTAAAATCTTGAGTCAAATACGAAAAAACTTGTGCTCGTCGTTTGGCAAAGTGCCGATCGTTTGTGAGCCCCGTATGGAGAGGAACATACGTTCGTGTGCGGTTCTGGGCACGTTGCAAGGGAAGTTGGACGTACGTGTGCCATGGTCGCGCCCCATTTCCAGCTCAACCAACCGCATAAGCACCTCACACGAACGATAAAAGGGTTTTCGGTCCCGAGAGTCCTCGACGTACTAATAGATTAACCAAATGCTTTTTGTGGTATGACATTGGAACTAGATAAGCCTTGCTCTCTGAAATATGCATTGAAACCTCGGCAACGATTACATGACGTTCGAGGCTTTGATCTTGAATTTGCGCTCTGCCATGTGCATCATTCACGAGCACGATCATGTGGAAAATAGGTTTTTGCATATATTCCTCGAATTTGTTTATAAATTTTTGAGTTACTTTCTTATTTGCATGATTGTTTCTTATAAGTATGATACACATGTCCATTCGAATTGTAAAAAAAGAAAATGATGCGCTGATCGAAATTAAGGATTCTAATATTTTCACTGTGAAAATACACATTTTTAACAGCTGTACGTTTTATAAATGGACATTTTCTGGATTCAACAGTTTTTAAATCAAAAAAACGAATAAAGAAATTAATAATTGCAAGGACGTAACCAGAAATTTCGTTCGGATGGGGCTAAGGTGCTTTTCACTCGAAATTCATTCAACAAGTTTGAAAAGTAAAGTTTTATTGGGGAATTATTAAAATTTCATGAATTCTCAGAATTTTCAGAACTTTCTGATCTCTTTCGAAAATCTGAAATTTCCAAAATTTTTGGATTCTTTCAATTGTCAAAATTCTCTAGACTTTTGGAATTTTCGAAATACTACAAACTTTGAAAATTCGCGAAATTGTTGAAAATCTTGGAATGTTCAAAATGTCCAAATAGTTCGAGTTTCTCAAAGTTTCAGAAATGAGTAAAATTTTCGGGATTTCAATGATTATCGAAGTACTGTAAATTTTTAGAATGTTCAAAACTTTTTCGAATCTCTGAAATTATGAAAATTTTCGAAATTCGGTAGAATTTGAAAATTCCAAAAAGTGTAAAAATTTTGAAAATCTTCTACACTTTGAAATTCATCAAAATAGTCAGAAATCTTGAAATATGATAAAAATGTTTCAACTAAATGAATATTTCTCGAAATTTTGGAAATTCGTAAAATTTTCCAAATTTCAGTATTATTGAAACTGTCTTAATTCTCAAGATTTTCAACACTTTTTTAAGTCTCTTGAATTTCTAAATTTTTTGAAACTATTGTAAATAAAATACTAAAAACCTTCGGAATTCTCTGAATTATCAAAAATCTTGAAAGGTTCCAAATAATCAAGTTTCTCGAAATGTGAAGAATATGTAAAATTTTAGTAATTTCGAGAATAATAAAAATATTGTAAATTTCCAGAATTCTTGAAACTTGAACAAGTCTCTGAAATTTTAAAAAATTTCAAGATTCTTGAAATTTTGAGAATTCCAATAATTTCCGGAACTCTTAAAATACTTCAATTTTTGACAATTCTCAAAATTGTTGAAAATCTTGAAATGCTAAAAATATCCCATATTATAAAGTTCCTCGAAATTTCAAGTGTTCGAAAAATTTCCGTGTTTTCAAGAATTACGAAAATATTATGCAGTTTTAGAATTTCAAAACTTTCTTTCAACTTCAAAATTTCCAAAATCGTCGAAATTTTGAAATTTTCAAACTTCTAAAAACAAGCAAAATTTTCAAACTCCTTCAAACTCTAAAAATTCCCTAAATTGTTGAAAATCCTGAAATGTTGAAAATGTTAAAAATTATCAATTTTCTCGAAAATTTTGACACTTGTAAAAATCAGTATTTTTCAATTATTTTTTTCAAAATATACTTTTTGTCAATGTGCTAGATTTTCTAAATTTTCCAGAATTTAGGGGGGGCGGGCTTCAGCCCCCTCAGCCCCCTCCCTAGCTACGTGCTTGAATAATTGTTAATTTCAAAATTTCTGTGTGATGTTAGTTTTGTCACTTCCGGTTTTTTTATTATCACAAAATATAATCAGTGAACTATAAAATCGGAAATTTGACATTTGCATGCTTAAAAATCGAAAAACTCTACTTTCAGCCATCAGAAATGTGTTAATTGATCTTAAAATCTGACATAATTGCAAACTCTAAGATTTAAACGTATTAAGTTTGAAAGTTCTGATTCAAAAATTGACTGTTAATGAAAATTCAACATAAAAATATCCGAAGAGCCAGGCTTGAATTCAGAAAAAAAATGAATTCAGACTTTTGTGAGTGTAAAAATTAAAGTATTCACTTTCCAACAATCAAATTAGAAAATTATCAAGAATTATAAATTTTCAAGCTATAACTGAAAAATTTTAATTATTATTAAAGTTCGAACTTTAACGAAATTTCGAATTGTAAAATTTTGAAACTAACGAACTGAAATATTCGAATGAAAAGATTTTATACTTCTAAATTTCTCAAATCAAATTCAAAAATTAGTTATTTCCAGCCATTTCATCAAAAATCTGAAAATCGACATCCCTTATCAAGAATTCGAATTTTATTTTATATTTAAATCCCGAACATTTAAAGATTCATATTCAAGAACTCAGAAATTCCAATAACATCCTGAATTTCTTATTTTTCTCATTTTTCCTCTATCAAAAACTCAAAACTTAATTTATTTATTTATTTCCAAATTTGTCAAAAATTTTCCCTTGTAACCACGCTGTTCTCAATGCTGTAATCATACAATTTGGTCCCGGTGAAATTTCAAGATGTCCACTTCCGAGGAGGCGAAAAAAAAATAATAAGCTCGTGTGTTGAATAAACTATGCGATAAAATGCCTCGGGCCAGGCCGAAATACCCTGCGCAGCTTTCGTATAATAGCGGTCATACAATCTGAAACACAGGCGCGGTTACGAACGGCTGTTGCAACAAGATGAGTGCTTTCATAGGCCTTTTGAGTGCCAGCTTGAATAGATCCTCGGCAGCCGAAGCAGCGTTGATAAAGACACTCGAATCACCTCCGAGAGATCATTAAACGAAGTTATTTCAAAATTTTCAAATCACTTCAAGAAAGTGACCGTTTTTTCGTCATTGTCAACCAACATTTCTTTCGATTTTTCTTTTGAGAAAAGAGGGAAAAATCACGTCATTAGTCAATCTTTTTAGATTTATTGAATGAGTCATGATAAATTACGTATGGAAAAGAGTCAATTATTTTCATGGGCGATGATTCGGTAGAATGCGAATAACAAATAATTTCGAAAGTCGTCAGTTTTTGTCGTTTTTGTGTGTTGACTGAATAGAAAATATATATTTGACGCGTCATATTCGAAAAAAGTTGAAATCTTGAAAGAGTAGAAAAGTTTTCTTCTCGATGAGTTGATATCACACGAAATTTGACGAAGTGAAAGTTACCTGCAATTTCAGCTGGATTTCGAAATTTGAATTTGTTAACTCCGAAAACTTATACATATCATAGTCTATTTAGATTTCCAAATTTACAAATTGAGTAACACTTGCCAAGAAAATAATTGTCCTTATAAGGAATTTCGAGTCTTATAAAGCGACTTTATCATTTTTATTTTTATTTCTTTTAATTTTTGAGTCTTGCACAATTTTTTCCAATCTCGTAAATTTTTTTGAAGTGACCTTCTCATGATATAAATCCTTATGAGGCTAAAGATTAAGAATTCAGGAGTTGTTAAAAGAATTTGGTGGATCCTTATAAAGATCAGAGCAACTGGAATTGAAATTCCAAAAGTAAAAACTCGGAAATTTCGTTCTTGCACAGATTTCAACATATCCAAAACAATAAAATAAATGAATATCTGAAATTCATATTTAAATATTTCATAAACATTACTCAGTTTGTGAACTATGCATAAAACACTTCAAAATAATAAAAATGATTAACAATTCCCTAGTGATAGAAGTTTTTATAAAAACAGTCAACATTTTTATGAAATTAGTAAATTATTTATAAAGATTCGTTTTTTTATAAGGTCGATTTTATAAAAGGTTTATGGAATTTTCGATTTTTGTAAAGTGGTTTTATAAAAACTGTAAAGAAAAAATTTTTTTATAAAACCTGTAAAAACTTCCATACAATTCATCTGTTTTTATATAAAAACAATTGAAAGCCTCCAAATTTTCTTATAAAACTTTTATTTTCATAAAAACTTCGCGATTTTTATAAGAAGTTTTATATTTTTATAAAAAAACTTTCCGGATGAAAGGAATTTTTCTTATAGTAATATATGATACGTTTTTTTTACACAAGGGAATATAAAATCATGTTCGTAACGTTTTTTAGTAATCATAAAACGTAGAAGCATATGATTTTATAGGATTTGAAAATTCTCCAACTCAAATTGCAAACAAGCATTTAAATTGACATCGATTTGATGGACAAGAAAGTTGACTACGAATTTCTGATGCAAAGGTCGCAAGTTCGAATCCCGCTGCCTACGAAACATTTTAAAATTTCTTTCGAAACGAAATTTGAGCTAGAGCCTCATAAACCAATGAAAATGGGATATATCATTAGCAAAATGATCCAAAAGAGGTTTGAAAACATTTTTTCACATTTTTAAAAATTTCGAAATAAAATTTTTATACAAAAATTTTTTTTTATAAAACTTAAATAAATACACTTTACAAGAAATGCAAATTTTCTCAATCTTCTATAAAACCGACCGTATAAAAGTTTTCATACAATTTTTTTATAAGGTTTTTTATAAAAACTAGAATCACTAGAGAATATAGGAAAATGGACAGTTCCTTCACGAGGTAGGGGGGGGGGGGGGGGGGGGCCACAACCCCCCCTACCCCCAAATGTAAAAACCCCCCCGACACAAACAAAATCACAAACCCACAAAATGAAACCCACAGCTCAAAATTGAAACAGCCATGATTTTTCGCAAGAAACAATGATACCCCGAGTCCTCGTTCTGTGATGCAGCTACACCCCCATGGCATGTTGGTTCACGCATGTATACTTGTATAAACGAATGCGTCGTTCGGCGTGTTATTACGACGTGCCGACTATGACCCCTTTCACCGTCCATTATGGGCAACTATCGCGGCCCAAGAGGGATCCCTTTGTCGTCGGCCGACCGTCGACTATTATTGTTGCGGATCGCCTACGCGCCACGCGACAGCTGCTCTCGACTCTATCGATATCGAACATACTCTATCCCTTTCGGGACACTTCCTGCGAGATATTACAACTTGATTTCATTGATATTCCTAGCTTATACATGTTGCCCATCGGGCACACGTACGGACATCCTGATGGTCGATGGCGATCAAAGATAGTCCGAGGATCGCTGACGTTTTGATAAGGGCTTGTATCGTGGTTTGGGGTTTTTTTAAGGGAGGGGGGAGGGCTGGTGTTGGGTTGCGTGTTTTGTCTGGAAGGGTTTAATTAATTAGGGTGGATTTGGGGGGATAAACATGACAGATTTTGCACACTGGTTTTGGAGAGTGAAGAATCGAATACGATTCATGGTGTATGCTCTGTAAATACCTTAGAGCGAATTTTTACTCCATATGGAGTCAAAATACTGCTACACTGACTTGAAGTGGAATTTCCCTAGTGATTCTAGTTTTTATAAAAACCTTATGAAAAATTTTTATAGACATTTTTATACGGTCGGTTTTATAAAAGTTTTATAAAATTTGCATTTTTTATAAAGTGGTTTTATGTAAGTTTTATGAGAAAAATTTATTTATACGAATTTTGTTCGGAACTTTTAAAAATATGAAAAAAAATTTTATAACCTTTTTTGGATCATTTTGCTAATGATATATACCATTTTCATTAGTTTATGAGGCTCAAATAGCTCAAATTTTGTTTCGAGAGAAATTTTAAAATGTTTCGTAGGCAGCGGGATTCGAACTTGCGACTTTTGCATCGGAAATCCGATAATTAACTTTCTTGTCCATCAAATCAATGTCAATTTAAATACTTATTTCCAATTTGAGTTGGAGAATTTTCAAATCCTATAAAATCATATGTTTCTACGTTTTATAATGGCTAAAAAACGTTACGAACATGATTTTATATTCCCTTGTGTAATAAAAACGTATCATATATCACTATAAGAAAAATTACTTTTATCAGAAAGGTTTTTTTTATAAAAATATGAAACTTTATAAAAATCGCGAAGTTTTTATAAAAATAAAAGTTTTCTAAGAAAATTTAGGGGCTTTCAATTGTTTATATAAAAAAACGACGAACTGTATGGAAATTTTGACAGGTTTTATAAAAAAATTTTTTCATCACGAAAATCGAAAATTTTATAAAACTTTTATAAAATCGACCTCATAAACAAACGAATTTTTATAAATAATTTGCTGATTTCATAAAAAATTTGCCTGTTTTTATAAAAACTACAATCACTAGGGATGGGAAAGTGGAGAAGTGAAAAGTCACTTTAAACGAGTGAATTACATTTAAACGTTCAATTACGAAATTCCGATAAAAGTGTGACTTGAAGATATGGGACCTACGAATTTGACATTATTCAACAACAAGAAAAAGACATATTTTTTCCAATAGTGCAGTTTTCTCTAAAGATCGCGGGTTTGCACGAAAGCTATTGGATTCATGGAAGGGGGAATAGGGGTGAAACATGTGTACCTGCTTCAAAGCAATTTACATACTTTCACATCATGCTATTTTCGTGATTTACATTTTATAACACATTTTCCAGGCTATTTTCCGTTATTTTTATGGCCTTTTACTGATGCATATTTCATTGACGTGGGTAAACGCAAGGTCCAATTTATCCCAGATAATCTGGTCTTTCTAGTGTGCAGATTTTTTAAATCTGGTGTCTGATGTTTTAATTTTATTTATTCGATTGTATCAAAAATGGTACTTTCAAATTTTACATTTCTTTTTCTTCATTCTCACGAGTTCTCTGTCACACACGCATTTTATAATGATTTTCTAAAAGAAATTTGTCCGGGGCATCTTAGAATTTTAATCGCCTAAATTGAATTAAAGATTAAAAAATTTTTAAACTGCAGCGAGCTTTGAACACAATTTTTCATTTTTATTGCAATCCTGGTTTTAATTTCTCGAACTCTTGAGTTTTAAGAAATCAACGGGCTATATGGTCCAAACACTTTAGAAGTATTTATATTTCTCAGTATTTCTGTATAATTAATCATTGAATTCAAATCTTCGAATTTTCGAAGTAGAAGTCCTTAAAACTCTCAAATGTTAATTTTGCGAATCTTTATTAATTCCAGTACAGTTTTTAGAAATTTAGTACACTAAATTCTCCTGTATATCGAAAATTTGACGAATTTTCGTTCAATATTCTAAAGCTACACATTTTTTATAAACAGTGTTCGTAATGTATCAAAATTCCTGACAGTGCTAGAATTAAATGTCAAAATCTTCGATTTTTTTTATTTTCAGATTTTAAATGACGGTATACGTATATATAAATACGGTTTTAAATGAAAACGGTATATTCGTTTCGATTTGAGATGATTTTTCGTTTGAAGTGGAAACAAAAAATTTAATTTGAATTTCTATTCATTATTCTAATAGATGTAAAAATAATTAATTCCAATGGGTCAAACCAATCATACATTTTTCTACAATATACTAAATAATATGTAGAAATTTATTTTTCCCAACGCCTTGGAGAAAATGCGATTTTATCCACTCAAAACGTCAAAAACCGTATTTTCTCCACGTTGTTGGAAAAAATATAGTCCTTAACTTGTGCATAAGGGCTTTTTTAACGAATGCGATTGCAAAACTCGCCGTCGGCTCGTCTTGCAAACTTCACATTCGTAAAAAAAGCTTCTTCTGCACTCGTTAAGAAATATACTATATTCTAAGTGTGTCTCTCAGGAATATTATTTTCCCCACTAAAGGAACTTATTTTTCTATTCCACTTTGTGCTCCGGGGGATTTGAAGATAAGGTGCCCATATTGGGTATTCGCCTCCGGCGGAATCGTCTTTATTGCTGGTGCGGGAAGGCCTAAAATTATTATTCGACTATTATACGATGATTACCCGGCAGTATGTGGGTGTAATACGAGAAATAAGTGTGGAGTTTCATGGCGAGGTGGATCCGGTGACAAACCAAATAAATCCTCGGCATGTTATCAAGTATTTAGCGCCACGGCGAAACACATGTTCATACATCTGCTTCTCAATCATGGTCTTGGTGACATAATGACTGTGCACTTGCGTCTCCACAATTGATTCGTAATCAATCGTGATCTGACTGTGTATTGCATTATTTCGGGTTATTATGTTCAATCTACTGACACGCTCATTTTGAGTGCTTTGACTGAATTATTCGCGATACAGCTTTTTTTTCTTGCAAAATGCGAGATGCAGATGACGTTACACCTTTTTCAAAAATAGACCTTTTCGTAGATTGTAAAAAAGTTCTGCAATAACAAAATTAATAGTAAACTGCATGATTTTAATTAAACGAACGTTTTTCCATGGCTGTCGATAGAGTTAATGAAATGAACAATTGAGTTGAGCAAATGTTTGATTGGCTACCTCCAAAGCTAGGTCCAAAATGGCGGCCCTTATAGGAAGCATAGGTACACACAAATGTATACATGTGTGTCGCCGCCATTTTGGACCTAGTTGTTTCATTAATGCCTTCACCTATCGATATATCGATATTGTATCTTGGGTATATCTATATATATCAGATTTTACATTGTCGCTTACAGGCGATCGATATATTTCGATATATCGATAGGTGAAGGCATTAATGGAACATACTGTACACATTCCCAGATGGCCAAAGTCTATTTATAGGAACTCTAGTTGTCGATAGTTAATGCTCAACATCGAGAACTATCGATAGTTTTTGTTATCGATTTTTTCCAGCCCTACCCGAAATGTCCCCAAAACTCGCTCAATTCGAAGACATTTGCAAAGGCTGTTTTTTCACCGCGAATGCCCAAAAGTAACGATGTATTTAGGCATTTATCCCCGAATTCATTCAGCCGCAATTATACGCAGCCTCGTGTCGAAATCGGGCACGCCCCCGGCAATTTGGCACGGGCCCATACAAATCGCATTGTCAGGGCACGATCTGTACAAATACGGTTTTATTCAAAAAGCGTGACAATCGAATGATCACTGTCAGCCCCGTTGGTCCAAGTGAACTCTGGAAAATTCCCACTCGAAAGCCACTTCATTCTCCGCGATGACATTTTAGTCTTGCCAGCCCTTCCCTCATCTTTGTGCGCAACTATTGACCTTCATTGAAAAGGGTTGTAGGTGGCTCAGCTCTTGCTAATCCTCGGCTTACGCGGCCTCGAGTATAAATATTGATTCGAATCTGTTGTAGACACAAAAGAACATCGGTGTCATTCTTGGGAATCGATGATAAAAGGCGCGATGTCAAAACACTCGTTATAATGTGAGGTTTAAATGAATACAAATGGCACCACCTGCGTTTTTTTTTTTTGAACAATAATTTTTCATAAATCATCTACCAATTTTTGGCGGATTCTGCCAAGCACTGACATTTATTTACGATTTTTCCTATTTTCATTGTTCTCTGTCAATGAATTTCACAAAGGTTCCGGACTTACTAGAATTATACTTTGAACAATTGGTCGAAAGTTATTGAAATTCCAAAATGAACGTGGAAAGTGACGTAAAACAGTACATTTAGGGCGAAATCGACGTTAAAGATTGAAGATGGCGGTTTTTCCGCCATCTTGATTTTTAGTGGGTGAGTTAAAGTTTTTCGTGTTTTTCTGGCTTATTTTCGAAATTAGTAAAGTAAGTATATAACTGCATGCGTGATATTGTTCGAAAGAGCATAAAAAACCGCAAAGGGTTAAGGTCTTGAATTTGTCCGGGAGATTTCAAATGTTTGGTCTCCTATAACCACCTCCGGAATTTCCACGCTTTGGGAACATTATACATATATATCTGATCTCAGAAGCTCAGTTTTATATCTGTATTCAAGTATTACTTGTAAATTAAAGTGCATTCGTAGAAGAAATTACAGAATCGTTCGAAAATTAAGGTTACTGAACAGACGCATTTTTATTATTCATGATTTATGGGAATTCAAGTATTTCGCCAAATTTAACTTCAACATTGCATGCCAACAATTATAGGGTTCAAAAATTTCGAAATACGATGATTCTAACATGCTATTGCGATATATTTAAAATTCGAATATTTTAAATCTCATTAAATTTCAATTATGATAACAGTAATAGGGAAAAAATCAAAATTCTCCTCAAAGTTTAAATTTGAAAAAAAGTATATCTAAAAATCTGAGCTAACAATTTTTCAATCAATTTGTTTAGATGTTTTCTTGGATTTTTTTCTCCTCCAACTCAAGTCAATAATGAGACAAAATATCCATTTTTTATAAATACGAATCATTTTATTCCCAAATACAAAAGAAATCCATACAATTACGAAGTTCAAAATTCTAATAAACTTGAATTCGTCGAAAATTCCTGTTGAATTCTTTTTTCCATTAAAGGAAGGCTGAAATTATCCGCAGCGAGATTGAAACTAACGTAAATCAATTTTCCAAATTTTTTCGAGAGTCTTTTCGCCATATTCGAGGAGGTGAAATCGGAATTTGGTCCCAGTAATTTCGTGGAAACGGGTAAAGTTTCGTAATTTGAGAAGAGAGCCATTGAGAGGTCGTTCATAATCGGATTTTGAGCATCTCCAATCCACAAGTATAAACTGTCATGCATTTTCATGACTTGACATTGCATCCTAACCTCGCCAACTTGGTCCGTGAATTCGTGAAACTTGAAAGTGCTTGGCATCAATTCAAGTTCGGGAATACTTGGTGTGTCGGTCGTTTTTTCAATGGCCGCCATTTTTCCGAACCTATCAGGGAAATAAATAATAAAATGAAGTTTATAGATTGCGAATGTAAATAAACAAACCTTTGAAGCAGACGAAATGTGCGATTTTAGACCAGCCAATAAGATTTGAGAGTAAAATGAGATCGATGAGATGGATTGTTTTTAGCACAAAAATGAGATATACTATTTTTGACCTTTGAGCTGGAGGCTAAAAAGAGGTCGCTTCTGGTCGATTCTGCTATTACCGCCCCCCATCTCTAAATTACAAAAAAACCCTTTCAAAAAGCTGTGCACACATTTTTTGCAACCGGCGATCCACCCAGCCCCGCACACTCAAAAATATTCAAGATGATATAATAGAAATGTCTCAAGGAATTAACGAAACTTTAAATACCGGAAGTTCCTGCGCGTTCCGTGATTGTCATTTGGGGAACCCCGATTTTGATTATCACACTGCGCACGCGCCGCGAGTCCTGGTTAGAGTGTCCATTTTATGCACACGTGAGTATCCGGAACCGTTCTCGTTTTACGTGAAAATCTAATGGTGCTAGCCGCTTGAAAACGCTGAGGAAAAACGATTTAACTTGGTGAAATCCTGACTGGTTCGTACAATTCTCAATTTCCTGCCAACCGGAAAATTCCGGCCGCGATATTTCCGCGGCGCCCACAGCGCCGATGACAATAGGCAATGTAACCAACGCTCTTTTCGCGCCATCTTCACCCTTATTTTCGCGACAAATACGATAACCCTCGACGCAAAATCGCGCGTTGACGTGATTTCGCGAACCGGCCCATTTTTTTCCTACGTTTATTCCTTCTCGCACTCCGAAGTTTCGCACCGCTCGACACCTACAACTTCTTTGGTTAACCCTGGAATTTTTGGTCGAGTACGTGATTCCCCCGGGGTATAACTTATAAATTTTTTTCGCGGAGGTTGTGAGATTTTCGCGCATTTTTAATGGATTTTGTGAAGGTTCTGGGAGAGGATGGTTTTCTCGGACAGTGTACCACATGGTTGGGTAATCAGGGATGTGTTGGGGTCGGGTCCGGCGAGTTCTGCAGAAAACGACATTAAGAGTGTTGTTTTTTTTTTTTTTTTTTTTTTTTTTTTTTTTTTTTTTTTTTTTTTTTTTTTTTTTTTTTTTTTTTTTTTTTTTTTCTTGGGGTGTGTCTTTGACTATAGTGCAATGGTTTTTTAGGTTAGGTTTATCGAGTGAAATTTGGTATCGACTTAAATTTCGTGAGTTGTTAAATAAAAATTGAATGAGGTGAATGGAGGTTTCATATTGTTGAGTAGGATTGGAAAACAGCTGATATTGTCATTTTTATTGGTACAAATTGTTGACATTGGATTTATTTCACATTTAAGTATTGTATTGATATATTTTTCATTTTTTTCAACTGCATTTTTTCCTCTATATTTCTTTAAATTTTCAGGTCGAATTTTATCCCCAAAATGATGCAAATGACATCATATTTTAAAATAACTTGAATATTTAATGTTTTTACACCATTTTAAAAAAATTTCCAACATGTAGAAACATCAGAAACGACCCAATAGAATTGAATTCAAACCCCTCAAAAGCTAGAAAATTGAAAATAATCGAAAGATATCTAAAATTCCAACAACCTTCAAAATAGCACCATAAGTTTTTCACACACCAAAATTGAAATAATAAATATTGACTGTTGATATTATTAACAGAAAATAATTGACTGAAAAATGGCAGCGACTAATAAGCCAGCAGGAGCAGACATTGAAGACACTCATTTCGAGACCGGTGACTCCGGTGCTTCTACTACATACCCCCAGCAATGTTCTGCCCTGCGCAAGAACGGCTTCGTCATGCTTAAGTCGCGGCCATGCAAGATCGTGGAAATGTCCACCTCAAAGACTGGAAAGCATGGCCACGCCAAGGTCCATCTTGTAGGAATTGATATTTTCAACTCGAAAAAATATGAGGATATTTGCCCTTCTACACACAACATGGATGTGCCGTTTGTTAAGCGCGAAGACTATCAGGTAATTCAGGGTTTTTTCTTTATCTATGAAAAATAGTTATAGCTCAATGTTCGATGTTATTATTGATTTTTCAGCTGACTGACATATCTGATGACGGCTACCTTTGCCTGATGGCCGACAATGGAGATCTGCGTGAGGATCTCAAAATCCCAGATGGCGACTTAGGACAACAGTTACGCGCGGATTATGACGCCGGAAAAGAATTATTGGTTTGTTTTATTTTAAATATGAAAAATGCAAAGCCATGAAAATGGTTAGTCAATTTGTTGCGAATAGAATGGATCTTGAAAGGTTTAAAACACCTTAAAGGATGCTTCTGAAATTGCTAGGCATTTCAAACTACATTTTGGGCAGTATTCAATATTTGAAGAATGCATTTTGGAAGATTCATATATTCAATTTTACTACATGTTTCTGACGTTCAATTTATCACCACAAATACTTGTAGATTATAAAAGTTACACAAATTTATCCATTCGTTGATTTTAATATTTTAGATTTGTGTTGGAAATTAAGAATTACACAATTTGAAAATAAAATTGTGAAGATTGCTCATTTTTGACATTACGAAATTGAAGAATCAAAACTTAATTTTTACAGTTTTAAGATGTTTGCCCAGCTTGAAAATGCACTTGTTTAAATTTAACAACTTTCAATTATCAAGTGTATATTCTGGAGTCGAAGAAAGTTTAGTTTGGGTATCACAATATTGAAATTGATGTATTATGCAAATTGTTAAACAAATTTGAATCATTTTAGAATTATTAAAATGTACAGGTTTTTATTTCTGAAGCTGTAAATCAAAAGTTTATAATAAGAATTTGGTACTCGGATGGTAAATACACACTGCAATTTATTGAACAAATTCTGAATATTATTTAAAATTTTGATTCGGAAATGTGAAACATGAAATCCAAATTCAAACGCATTTTTATATATAGCTCACGAATTTCACAACTTGGATTAGCAGTTTCGTGAGTTGAATGGGGAAATCTTTGTTGAATTGTGGAATTCAAAAACGTAACTTTCATAGCCTGTAGTTCGAGTTATGTCTTGAAAAATGTTTTGATCGGTCATGATTTTGATTAAAACCTCTCATGTACAACTGGGGCAATCATTTATCAATTTTTATTTTTACAGTGCACTGTCTTGAAAGCTTGCGGCGAAGAAGTGGTGATTGCCATCAAAACCAACACTGCCCTGGACAAATAATTGTGTTCAGTCGAAACCACACATAAACTTCACCCGCTTAGCCAATCGACACCTATTACTATCATTGGTATAAACAAAAGACTACAACTTTTATTACCAATACAGCAGCAAAGGGAAGAAAAAAAAACATCTTCATACGAAGTAAAACCTAATTTACTCTTGATTAAAAAAATAAAAAATTGAAAAAAAAAACTGTAAACAGACTTACTTTGAAGTTTTTATTCTCTGATGTGAAAAAAAAAGAAAAAAAAACAGAGGCTAGCCAAATCAGTGTGTGGCTCGGTTTTTAAAACGCGAAATGCGTTGATTGTTGAATAAGATACAAAAAAAGTAATAAGAAACAGCGAAAAATTTTAATCAGCGGGCAGATTAAAAAATATTGAACATTTAATTTAAAAGAAGCCTAAGTACACTTCAATCTTCGTTTTTTCTTGTAATATTCGGATTGATAGTGTGCTGTGAAATACAGCGGGTACATGTAGTTAACGACTGCTGTACAGAAGAATTATTTTTGTTTTCTGTCTGCAAAATATTCAGTGATTGAATAAATTTTCAGTTACATGTTTCGAGTTGTCTCAGCAACTTAGAATAACCAAACAATTGGTTTACACATTTGTGAGATTAATCTACTTTTTTGTCAACTGTATTTTTGTGTTGCGAAATTGCGTTGGGGAGTGATCAATTTTTTTTTTGATGATAAGTTTCTTTTTTGTTTCATTCCAAGCATTCTATAGACTGGCATTAAAATGTTTGTAACAAAGGCAAAGAATATATTTATATGATTTCTCCAAAAATTTTGTTGTTTGATTTTTGAGATGGAGATGCAAGAAAATAACGGAATCAGAATGCTGTGGAGATGAGAAACTGAAAATTTTGGTCAACAGTTTTCTTTGTGTTTCTGTTGAATGTCGAGATATTTTCATTTCATCTCGAGTCGAAATAACTTTTCAGCGAATGTTCTTGAGTGATTTTATGAAAAAAACAAAATTCACACCACAAGTTAGCATTTTATAAAATTGAGACAGAAAATGGTAGTGTACTTAACATTAGAATCATTTAAGTAAAAGCAGATTAAGACTTCTTTTTTGGGTAGGCCTACACTAATTTTGCATTAAAAGTTGACAATGAAATGCAAATTGAATAATATAGGACAAATATTCACCAGCTTCTATCCTTCTACGTTCCTACCTCAACTGTTGTTTCTCTATTTTCAAAAAGATAATTGTCTCTTTCACGAAAATGTGATGAATAAGTAATGAGAACGAGAAATGGCGGTTCAAACGTGACTTTGTAATATGACAAGTTTTCTCACTTTTATAAAAATATGACCATTTTTAATAGAAAAGAAACTGCTTTCGTGAACTATTAGATGGCATGTTAATATTTTATAATGTCCTTTTTTTAACTTTTATAAATACACAGTTCCTTTCTCTGAAAACGAATTTACGGAATATTAGATCAAAATTGGCTAATAACGGTCTAGTACAAGATTTTGGGCTTTTGGTTTAATTGAATTACTTTGCTGAAATAGATGATAAAAAACTTAATTACTTGAATACTTGTGGTTCAAATTTTGTTGTCGAAATGCAAGTCGAAAAAAAAGATTGCACATTATTTTTCTATAGAAAGAAAAGGCTTTTTTTAGATGAATCATGAATTCTTTTTTTGTGTGGCAAATGGTTGATGATAGGCAAAACTAAAATCATTCAGTGTAATTGTCAACAGGAAACACGAGTAATTTGGCATGGGTACTATGATGTAATTCAATGTAATTGCGCAAAGACAATTATCTATTGTAAATGACATGAAAATCTGCGAACTCCCATTTGAACGAAACTCGCGTATTTCCATCATCAAGGCAGCGAAAACAATTCTGCTCAACGTTATTTAGCACAAACGGAGCTTTCTCATGTAAATTTCTGTAAAATTTTATTTCAGCGCAGTCAACCTTTGTATCAACTTGTTTCAATAGTCATTTTTTGCGTGACTTGCGTAATTTCGTTATAGCTCCGCTTTAGAATTGAGGGAGAAAAAAAAAGATAATCTCGTATTCAATGTACACTTTGTATTTACATGCTCATCATAGTGTTTAAATACGAACAAAAACATGTAAGTATTGTCTCATTTTTCTATAACTCGGAAAAGACAAACATTTTTCATAGAAGGGCTGTCAATGGAATACTGAGGTAATATAATTCGAATCTAGATGTACATGACTGTAATTTTTTAAAGGCGGTGAATATTTCCAAGTGGAAGCGAATCTTGAATAATTTTACCAAGAACTGCGAAAATGATGTTACTGAAAGCCAAAATAAATGAATGAATAAACAATAACAATGATTTATTTCGTTACATTGTTTTTAATTATTTCTTTAAAAATGAACTCTATATTTATGCACTCGTCTTGCGCAACGTGTAAAAAGTAAAATCCCATTGAAAATAATAAATTACGCTATTTTATTTAATAATCAAGTTTGCAATAACAATACATTGTATACGATTATATATAATAAACTTGAAACTTTATAAAAACGGTCATTTTGTTATGCTTCCGCCAAACTCGCGTACGTTCGAAAAACAAGTAAAACGCTCAGCTTATTACAAAAAGCATTATTATACATTTGATTTATTTTTCAACATTCCGCCAACGCGCTCATCATCACTGGTTATTTCGAAATGCAAAGAAAAAAGCTAGTTCAACAAGATCAGTCCAGTTTTTGACGAACAACAAAAAAAAATATAAAAAAACATCGTCAGCTTTTTGTAACAAAATGCAATTTATTGTAGAAATACATATCTAATAACTACTTTCGACAATAATAATAAAAAGCGCGTCGGATGTTGAGCAACGCGTGGTAAACAAAAAAAATTAGTGAATAGTTGTATTTTTCGCTGTTTTTTTTTCTTGACGATAACAAAGTTTAGCGATTTTAATGTGCAAGACGCATTTATCTCAATATATATAATAGTTTATTTTGAATTTCTTTTTGCCCTAATCACAATTGTAATCGAAGTTTCCCGGCTGATCCTGAGATCAATTGTTCGCGTTTCTCCTCTGAAGAGCCGCGGCCAAATCCTGCTGGAGCGCGGCTTGTTGTCTCTGATCCGATAGTGACTGTACCGACCTCAATCCATTCACTATATCCTTGGTTTTACCAAAGTAAATTTCGTTTAATGTGTTTCGAATTTTATTTTCCATGTCTTCCACCATGCGACCAATGTTGGCAATGTGGGGGGAGGTTTCAGTGATGGTCGCGTCCTGTTCAACCTACAAATGTTGGATTTATTTTGCAATTAAATGGAAATATCGTAAGAAATTCCAAACTTCAACTAACATCAATTTCAGGCAAATTATATTTAAGCCCTAGAAAAATTGAACAGACTATAGATTTTAAGATTCTCTCAAGTTATTGAAAAATCCAAGAATTATATGCATATATACTTTTTTTTCCAGACACTGCAAACACATTGAATCTTTGAAATCTTAAAAATCCCCAAAAACTAAAAGTTGACAATGAAAATTGAAATAATTCCAGATATTTAAAAAAATTCATACTTGTCTAGTGAGACTTCCACCTAAATTCATGGTACCCGAACCATGCTTGTTGGTTTGGAGCCATAACATCGCCGTCGAGGTCAATTTGTAGTGTGCATTTCGACCTGTCGTTTTTTCCAGTACCTCAACGACGTGTATCGAGTCCCAGCAGCCTTTGATCTTTTTCGAGCCGTCGCCAGCTTTTTTAATTAGAATAACGCCCGCGAAGCCGTGGTCCAGGTCCCATAAATACACCGAGGACACACCGCCTTCAAAATAGAGTTCTCTGTACTGGTCGAATGCGTGATTTGCATCCACCTCCAGTTTTCTTAGGCTTTCCGAAGGCATTGATCCGTCCTCTAGTGGGGGGTCATATGTGTTGCTCCAGGGGGATCTAACCAAAAATCAAAGATATTTACTACAGGCACAGAATATTCGATTGATGCAGATTTTCTAGTGTTGATTACTGGGAGAAAAATTTAGAATATCCACCAAGGATGAATAATTACGTTTCAGCTGTTTCATTTATTTAGTTTGAAAAATCTGTATCTTTGAGTTTTTAAACTCTATTTTGAATCTTTTGTACGTATGCAGTTACATTTTTATAAGTTAAAATTTACCAGTTTATGAATACAGAGATTAACATTTTTTACAATCTCGGCAACAAAAATGATAAATATTCAATTTTTTCAATATTCGAATATATTTGTGTTATCATTTTTCGTCAATTAAATGCGTCATCACAATAAAAATCTGAATTTCAGATGACAAGTGATGACTGTTTTGTTAAACAATTTTAAAAAATAATACCTGTAAGAATCGCCATCGCGATTGTAATCACAGAGTAAATAATCTCTCCCAGATTCTTTATCCTTGGCTATTTTCAAAGGCTGATCCACAGAGGAAAGCAAATCCTCACATAAAGTTGGAACCAAATCTATCAAATCGCTCAAATTTTTTTCTATCTGCTGTGGTGGCAATCGCCGCATTAAATCTAAAGCCATATCCATTTGTTGCTCCGTCTGAAAAAATACCCATAAATAGTCATCCAAGAACGTCGTCGCTTTATTTCCAGCACAACCGGAATTTCAGTAACAACAAAAATAACACCCTAAGTTTCGCCATTTTGACATTGCTCAATTTCGAGGTTATGATCGCTAGATGCAGGAAAAACTCGCGAATTTGCAAGTTTTTTGCTATTAAAATTTTGGGTTGTTGATATTATGGATCCAGGTTGGTCGGGTTTAAATTCGGTGGACTTGGGAGTGCAAATAATAAGCAGATCAAGTGACAACTCACCATTGTGATTATGATTATGAATTATCGGGGTGGAAAAGCCGAAGAAAATATAATCTTGAGGGCGTGTAACGGGGAATACTGTGCTTTGCTCGCGAAATGATGCGAATTGTGATTAGTGCGGACTTGCATTCGGCGATAAAATTGTTATTTAAAGGGTGTGTCGATAACACATCATTACGTTATTCATCATCTGAATTGATCTGAATGACAACTGATGACAACCAATGACAACAGTACATACAACCTAAAACAATGTAAACAATGTACAACTAAAACAATCAGCAACAACACACTGCTCCGTTGCTGCAGCAGTTTTTTCTAGGGGATGAAATGTATCATAGGCTGGCAGCCATTAGCAATGCTTTCGAAATTAGCTCGGAAAAATGCTATCCGATCCGATAATTCGCCATAGCCCAAACGTAGTAGCTATTTGTGCCCCATTCCAGGATCCGGGCCCGGGATCCCGGTGTTAATTATCCGATCGGATCATGATTCGATTCGATGAAAAAAAAAAAAACGGTAAATTAAAAACCGCGTAATCTACCATCTTTAGATGTTCAAAATCTCCTAATTCGCAACCTCCTGTGGCGCCACCTGCCTTGTGTTTACAAGTGCGCGATATTTCGCAGTAGTGCCAAGTGGTGCCAAGTAGTGCGGAGTTCCCAGGAGTTCCGTAACGTCACGTCAAAAACCGAGACGTTTTTTACCCTCAATTTACTATGTGAACGTGCGTTCCTCGAAATTGCGATTGCCGCCCGTGACGCGACCTGAAAACCGAAACGATACGCCCGGGCGAACGCCCGAGACGCGCCGATTTTCGGCGACTTTTCGCGCCCCGAAACACGGCCTAGTGCCAATCATTACGAGGGTCGCCATTTTGTCCGGAGAAAAGGCCCGGTCGGGTAAGAACTCGCGAAAATTATTCTCACCGCTTTCTCCAAAAACTACCCCCAACCCCCCAAAAACCCTCTACTTCCTTGCAAACCCGAAAAATTTTGAAATTCAAAAAAATTTGTAACCTCCCCGAAAGTCAATCCATTCGCAAATCGTCTTTTGTTCCTTTCTCGCGGACGAGAATTTCCCGAATTTTCGCCAAAACAAAACTCGACGTTTCGAGTTGAGTTGTTTTATCTCGAAATTCGGAAAATCTAATTATGCGCAGATTTTGACAACTCGCCTTACTCGGGCAGATGTGTTTTTCTCCTCCCCCGCCTCCAAAATGGATTCCTGAATTCGCGTTGTTTTGGGCGATTTTTTAATTATTTTTCCGCGATTGTCAAAATCGAAGGTTGTGGTTGATTTTTTCCTGAGCACACGCACCTTCGTCTATTTTTTGACGTTTTTTTTGTCAAGTGTTGGATGAGCGAGGCAACTTTTTTGTTACGTAGGATCGAATATTTAGATGTTTTGATAGAATATGAACTGTTTTGCAGGTAGAGTAGTGGTAGTTTATTCAAACGAGGCCTTTAGGATTGTAAGATACGGAGTTTTTGATGTCTGTGAATGAGCCGGATCCAAGGTGGTGTGGATTTTTTGGTGGGTGGTGAACATTTTGAGTCGTCCGAGGAAAGGGGACGAAGTGGAAAATGACGATCGCAACGAGGGGCCAGGGAGTGGGCATCGATCCCCCTGATAATCAACAAAACACGCAGGTTTTATCGCCAATCGATCATTTATCTTTTACAAAATAGTGTTTTATGCGTTTTATTTTTGTCCGTCAAACGAACAATTTAGCATTGATTTTTATTAGGTTTTCCGGATAATTTGAAATTAATTCCACAAAATGTCAACTAAAATAAAAATTCATATGTATGTGCAAAAATGTGTTTCTAAAAATGTTGAATTTCAACGCAGTAAATTCCTAATGCATGTTTTTTCACTTTTTATTTTTAATATTTCAGCTTTTCAATGTGAAACAATATTTTTTTAAGTATTCAAGGCTTTAAATATTGAATTTCTCATTGGCAAATGACATTTAAATTAATCAAATTGTAAATGGCACTATTATTTTGATTTTTGCAATTTAATTGAAATTCGTGTTTTTAAACTGCTGTGAACATATTTATCACTATGTCTTGTAAAGTATGGTTAATAAAAAATAAAAAAGTAACTATTGGCAGCATGTTTATTCCTTTTTTCTATTTATATGATGGTTTTAAGTCCACTTAAATATATCGTTCGTACTTCAGCACGTCGCACAAAAATGAATATCTGTGAAAAAGAAACCTGAGTACTAGATAATTAACAAAACATTCATGTCTATCTTTTTCAGGACATTTTTTGATCAATTTCATTTCTGGAAAATTGAAATTAAACAATCCACATTTGATCACAATGTAGATTTTTAAAGTAAATGGATCTAAAAATGTCGAGTTTTGTTTTTATAACTAGCCTGTATCAAGATATTGAATGTTTATAAAATTTTTTATAGTAAAATGTAGTTATTGTAAAAAATGTGTTTGTTTACTCAGTTTTTGCAAACCTGATATGATTCATTTTTCACAATCAATCAAAATCCCGATTAAAATTACAAATCGATAATAAATTCATTCGACAATTTCTACTAGTCAAGTATTCTAACACAAGTGTTTATAATATTAGAGATATATTTACATTTCCAACTGAAAAAAATGCCGTGAATCAAAAATTATTTTTATGTAATCGATATAATTATTGTTAACTTTGAATATTTGAATGCTCAATACTCACAATTCTGAACACAAAACAGATATAATTGATGATTTACAAAGGAAAAATTGTATACTGTAATCCAAAATTTTTAATATTCAAATGAAACATATCTAAATTGGAACAATTGCATTTGTTATGCACAAACTGATAATTTTAAATACGAAGCTGCTTATACTGATATCCAATGATTGAAAACTTGAAAAGTTACCAATTGAAGAAATTATGAACTTTCAAATTTCTTCGATTATGAACTTTTGAATTTCTTCAAATCTCTCAAAACCAAATAATCGAACCTGAATTTTCAGTACAAGTCACCTTGAAAATTGTATTCAAAATTTTGTTCTAGTGGTTGTTTGTAAATAAACATTGTTTATTATTAATCTGTAGATGCACAGTCCGCCAAGTTCGCAGCAATTGTCGGATTCGATGTCGGGCCTTCAACTGTCGGAAAATGTGGCTCAGACGGATTGCAGCGAACCCATGCCCAGCGGAGATGTTAACCAACAAAGATTGGAACCCGAATTCCCCCATGTCGAACTCGCCCAGTTGGACGATAAATTGTCCAATGCGAGATGGGTGGTGCCGGTCATGCCGGATCAAGAATTAGAGTGCCTATTGCAAGCCAGTATCGATCTGTGCAAAAAAGGTGACTTTACAATGAAATAATAGTACATTTGGCAACTAGTGAAAACATTATTTTTCATAAAACAGAACAATTCCGTGCTCAGGATTAGTCGAAGAGGGGTTTTTTGGTTTTTGTTTTACTTGAAATTGAATTTTCAGCGTTTTTTTTTTTTTTTTTTTTTTTTTTTTTTTTTATTTTTTTTTTTTTTTTTTTTTTTTTTTTTTTTTTTTTTTTTTTTTTTTTTTTTTTTTTGAATTGAAAAATTTTAAAAATCTGAGGTCATGTAATTTTAGTGTTCAATTTTGTGTCATTGATTTTTGGAAATTTTGGAGATGAAACTTAAATTTCTTAGGAATTTGAGAGTTTTTTGGATTTTGAAGAAATTATAGTTCCAAAAATTTTGAAACGGTGAAATTATTGAAATTAGTGATGTACAAATTTGGGGGGGGGGGGGGGTGAACCTCAAAAACTCACAGGCGTGGAGTAGAAAAATTATGATTTCGCTAGTTTTTGACTTTATTTTATCCTACACTGTATAAAAAGTGCGTTCAAAAAATATCAACAGTACATACAGTATGTACCTCTTTCTTCCACTTAAGATAAAAAAAAGTTTCACCCCTAAAGTGAAAATCCAGCACTTAAGAGCACTTTGAAAAAGAATTCAAAAAATTGTGAGAATTATGCATCATGTGTGAATATTTTGTATTGTTAATGCGTTTTTTGTGAATCAGGAATTGATGTACAAAGCGAGGCTTGCCAACGCTTTTTTCGAGAGGGCCTCACCATTTCATTCACCAAAATTTTGACGGACGACGCGGTCAACAGTTGGAAATTAAACATTCACCATTGCATTAACACCAATTGCGAAAGATTGGTGGAACTTTGCGTGTTGAAATTGGAAGATGATTGGTTCCCTCTCCTCGATTTGCTCGCCATGGTTTTCAATCCAAACAATAAGTAAGTTGAAAGTTTGATGAAATTTAATTTTTTTACAAGATCCGTGATAATCGCGAAACAAAAATTTTAGAACTTTTTTTTAATTCTGATTAATTTTATTTATTTTCACTTTATTTATTCTTCACTTCTTAGATACGATATTTATTTAAAAAAATTGAAATTGGAAGATTAAAAAAATTAATAGACGAAAATGTATGAAATTTAGAAAATATGACTTGAAATTTAAGAAAAATGAGCATGATTGAATGAAAAAATGTTTGGCAATGAATTTGAGTATTTTTGGAATAAACTCATTCGTGTATATTTTGAAGCCTTTAAAAAAAAAAAAAAAAAAAAAATGTGTCCTGAGTTAGCGTTTTCTTTTAGGTGCATGGTGATATATTTTTATTGTTACTTCATTTTTTTAGATTCCATACGTTCAACGCAGCGAGACTTTCAGAAACTGTGCCTCAAGGTAGTAATATCCCTGATGAAGAATTGTACGCTCGACCCCCCACCGATGTTCGGAGTCCTCGGGGATGGCTCGTAGATTTAATCAATACGTAAGTCATAAACTTGCATTAAGAGATTCGGGCCTCTGAAATTCAAAAACAATCCGAGTTTTTTGTTGTTGTAAATATAACTTTGAATATTTGTTTGAATAACTGGAATTTAGGAATACTAGAAACTTTCAATTTTTGGAAACATTGAATCTTTGAAAATTGTATATGTATTTTTCAAAATAATTTATAATGTTTCAGTTCAAATTTTTAAATTTTGAAAAAATTGAAAAATTTTAAATATCTGAACCCAAAATTATAATATATTTGAGTTTAAAAATGCAATGAGATACGGGATTTCTAAATCAACAGCAAATTCAGTATTTAAATCTAATTCAACTTGAGATTTGAACATTTCAGTTGTAGAATTAAAAATTTTTCAAATCCAACTACAACTTGAATCGAAAAATATAAAATTGTTCGAATTAGAAAATAAAACAAGTTCACCAGTAACTTGATTTTTTAATTTGTCATCATTTTTTTTCACAGTTTTGGAAAACTCAATGGATTCGCAAAACTACTCTCGAGATTCCAAAGTGGACGAAATTTAACCGTGCCAGTAATTTACGCGTTGCTCAGACCATTCGGCTTGTGTTACGAATTGCTTACGGTCCATACCATTGTAAAATATCTAATGCCCATCGCGGTAAGTATCTACTTGAATCGAACACGTTGGAACTTAATTGGAACGTTATCGTTAATGCGTCGTTGTCGTTTCCAGGAAATGGTGCCTGTTATGTTAGACAATTTGACAGACGAAGAATTGAAGAAAGAAGCTAAAAACGAATCGAAAAACGACGCCATATCGTCGATAATCAAGGCCCTGAAAGCTTTGGTATCGCGCGTTCCCGACCAAGAAGAGATGATCAAGAATTTCGAAATTTTAAGACTGAAAATGATTTTGAGGCTCCTGCAGATTTCCTCGTTCAATGGCAAAATGAACGCTTTGAACGAAGTCAACAAAGTCATCACGAGCGTCAGTTATTATCCGCATCGCAATCCGAATTTGGAGGAGGAGGAGTGGCTCACCGCTGAACGGATGGCGGTAAATAAAAAAGTTCTTTGTTAATTCCTGTGCGATTTACGAAATGTTTGTTTTATTTGGGGAAAAGTGAATTTTTCCTTATTTTTTATGAGCTTCTACAATTTTTAAGTCTTCCGAATTTCAATTTTTGTATTTTTAAACGCGAAAACTTAGCGAGTTTTTGAATTTTCGAAGTTGAATTTGAAACAGCATTAAACCTGCGTTTCAAAGATTTCGAATCAAATTTGTCATTTTCCTTAGTTTTGATTCGAAAATGAATTTTAAGTTTTTGATTTTTGAGTCTATCGATTTCATGCTTGTAAGTTCTGAAATATTTAAAATTCAGAACTTGCGAATTTGAATCTGCCCTTTTTTGCGATTTTTTGATAAAAAAGTGTAGATTCTAATATGTATGAAATATGCCTCTATTTCTATAATTCATGACCAGTACTCAGTGTAATTAATTTTATTCCCAACAGGTTGAAAATGATTCAGCACGTGCAAAAGATCGACATTTTGTATTTTCCAAAAGTGAGTTAAAAGTTATAAGAAGAACTGATTTATTTTTGTAGAAATGGATCAAAGAAAACGACGTTTTGGAAATCGTTCTTCGAGACTCATTGCACCAGCCTCAGTATGTTGAAAAATTAGAAAAAATTTTACGATTCATCATAAAAGAGCACACATTGACATTGGAAGATTTGGATGCGGTTTGGGCAGCGCAAGCTGGCAAACACGAAGCCATCGTGAAAAACGTTCACGATCTACTTGCGAAATTGGCCTGGGATTTCAGTCCTGAACAACTGGATCATCTGTTTGAGTGCTTTCAGGTATAGATGACGATTCAATTTTTTTGTTTCGATGAAAACCATCATCTTTGAAGTTTTCGCGTATTTGCGTTCATAGTTTGAACGAAATTCATTCAAAATAATGATTATTATTGTAAAAATGGACGTATAATCAATTTTTGTTGAAAAGCGTCAAGCAAAATCGTTGACTTGCTTAGTTGAATTAAAAACTCGAATTATGCAAAGAATGAAATGAAATTTTATGGTAAAATAAAAATGATGCGTTGAAAAATTATGAAACTGAGTTCTATGAATATTGAAAACCTGTTGAATCAATATAATCAAACTGAATTATTATAAAATTATGCCAAATAAACATAGAATGACCATTCAATTTTTTTGTTTCAATGAATTTTCCATCATTTTTGAAGTTTTCGTGTATTTGTGTTCATAGTTTGAACAAAATTCATTGAAAATAATGATTATTATTGTAAAAATGGACGTATAACCAATTTTTGAAGCGTCAAGAACTTTTTTTTAAAAAGCGTCAAGAAAAATTGTTGACTTGCTCAGTTGAATTAGAAACTCGAATTATGCAAGGAATAAAATGAAATTTTATTGTAAAATAAAAATTATGCGTTGCAAAATTATGAAACTGAGTTCCATGAATATTAAAAACCTGTTGAATCGAAATCATCAAACTGAATTATTATAAAATTATGCCAAATGAACATGGAAAATATTGATTTTTTTTTCTTTTTTTGAAAAAATTGATGCAAAATTGCATAGTCATTCGTGTTTGTTTTTAGACGAGCTGGAGAACCGCCAACAAGAAACAACGTGAAAAATTGTTGGAGCTCATACGCCGACTCGCCGAAGACGACAAAGATGGCGTGATGGCGCACAAGGTGTTGATGTTGTTCTGGAATTTGGCGCATTCCGACGAGGTTCCAACGGAAATAATGGACCAGGCGTTGACCGCCCACGTGAAAATACTCGACTATTCGTGTTCCCAAGAACGGGACGCCCAAAAAACCATCTGGCTCGACAAATGCGTGGAAGAATTGAAAAACGATGACAAATGGGCGCTTCCGGCTTTAAAACAGATTCGGGAAATTTGTCTGCTTTACGAGTCCAACCCTAATATGGGCCATAGTCAGCGTGGCCATCACGCGTATTATAGGTACAATATTTTGAAAAAATTGAAACTTGAAGACTTTTTTGATTATTTTGATGGTCGTGTAAGGATTGTTAGAAACGTTTAAAAACCGTTGAGTATTTCTTGAAAATTTTGAACATCTTTTATGTATTATTGAAAAAAGTTTGTTCTCATACCTTGATTTAGAAAATTGTTTTCCAGGCAAGAAGTCATCGAGCGGTTGCAAAATCAACACACCGTCGTTATATTAGTGACAAATAGTTTAACCAATTACATGGAAAAAGTTCGAAAGCTGGTGGAAACAGTTCCCGATATTCACGCAAATGCTTACATGCCCGATGGCCGATACAATCACATAATGCAGGTGCAAGAAAGGCTAAATTTTCTGCGATTTTTGCTGAAGGTAAGAACATTTATTCTTAATTATCGTATTAGTTTATTATTGCCTTATTGGTCGTTTTCTTATAGAAAATTCATTAGGGTTTTTTTACCAATCGTAAAAGAAGACTTGATTAATTTTTTCTGTCGCGAATTCTTTCAAATACAAATCATTCTTTTCATGTTTTCCGAACGTATGTGATTTTTAAAAGTAACATCTGGTAATTTTCATAACGTATTGTTTTTATTTCGAAATGGAAAAAACATTGTTATGTATTATTGAGTGGAAAAATTTTTCTTAGATTTTCGGGCAACCTTGAATTTGTTGGCCAAAATTAATGATCTGTTTATATATTTCAGGATGGGCAATTGTGGCTTTGCGCGGAACAAGCGAAACAAATATGGCAATGTCTTGCCGAACAAGCTATTTTCATAACTGACAGAGAAGCTTGTTTCAAGTGGTTTTCCAAATTAATGGGAGAAGAACCCGACCTGGATCCGGCCATTAACAAAGATTTTTTCGAAAACAACATTTTGCAGCTTGACCCAACCTTGTTGACGGAAAGCGGCATCAAATGTTTCGAAAGGTTTTTCAAGGCCGTCAATTCGAAAGAGGGAAAACTGAAAATGAAAAGACGTACCATTCTCATGGATGACGTCGATTTGATAGGAACGGATTATTTGTGGAGGGTGAGTTTTTTTTTTAAGTTTGTAAAATTTAGACGTCTTGATTACAAAATTATTAAAGAGTTTCATTAAATTTATGACTTGGGGTCAATAAAATAAACAAAATTTAACTCATTTTTATTTTGAAATATTTAGACTTTCGAAGTACAAAAATAAAATGTACAAAAAACCTGACTCATTTTTATTTCGAAATATTTAAACTTTCGAAGTGTTTTGTTCGTTTTTTTTTTTTTTTTTTTTTTTTTTTTTTTTTTTTTTTTTTTTTTTTTTTTCTTTTTTTGGTTCCAAGTAATCAATTTAAGAAAAATTTCGAAAAGCACGTGTTTGACAAAATTATGCAAATGACTGTGATTGATGATGATTTGGATTTCAGGTTGTAACTAACAGTCCTGAGGAAATAGCCAATCGAGCGATAGAACTTTTGAAGGAAGTCAATACCAATTTGGGACCGCGATTGCAGTCCTCGGTTTTGGCTTTTCACGAAAATTACATTGCCGAGTGTATGGACAGGCTAAAGGCACATTTCGACACCGTTTCTGTTCTCACAAAAGATTACCACGACGGAAAAGACGAAAATAACGATCAAATGACGAATAAAGTACGACTCGAAGCCATGAAAATGTGCCGAGTCATGAAGGTCTTGCAGGAGTACATCAATGAGTGCGACACTGCTTTTCCAGGGGAGAGGAAAATCCTACCTTTGCACAGGTGTTATCACATTATATGACCACACTGGAAGAAAAAATGTTACTTTTGAAAAATATTTGATTTCGTAAGGTATTTTCAAAAACTGCTGATATTTGTGATAATTTCGAAGAGTTTTCTAGATCTTCAAGCAGGCAATGATTTTGAAAATTTTTATGTATGCCAAATAACTTCTCAGCAGTTATAAATATTTAGAAATGTTTTTAAACATTAAAAGTCTATTTGAAAAACATGTTCAATTTTCACATTTTTAAGTTTGTTAAGAATTTTTGAAAAAATTTGGACTCTTCACAATATTATTCACAAAAAAAAAATTGAGAAAATGTATTATTCATTAGAAAAAATTGAGAAAATGTTTTTTAACGAAAATTTCGAATCAATTTACAGGGCAGCTCGAGGGAAAAATTTGTCCCTCATCATTCGCATCGTCAACCCTGGACGAAACGTAGACGACATCGAAGTAATGAGTCACAGCAATGATACATTGGCTTCTCTGCGGCGACAAATTTTGCGTCGATTAAAAGCTAGTGGAACGAACGTCAAATTGGATCTCTTTATAAACGGCGAGCAGCTGGAACCAACGGACGATCGCAAACTTTTGTCGCAAATTCCCTTGCGAGACAAAACAGTAAATTGACGTTTCAGTAATTTCTCTGAAAATAACGTTTCTAGTGAAGCGTGATCGAAATGTATTTATAATATTACCCAGAAAACAAATGTCTGTTTGGGATTATACAAAAATGGCATACATTTTTATTTGTTTATAGATAATCAACGCAAAGTTGTGTCAAATCAACACAAACATGCCGAGTTCTCCCGATAGCAGTTCGGACAGTTCGACGAGTTCGCCGCATCATCCATTTGATGCGCCCAATTTGGAGGCGGAGAATAGTTTGCCAGGAGTGGTAATTTTTCTAGAAAACCTTTTTTTTTTTTACATAATTGCTGGTGATCGATTCGGTTGTATAAATTGTGGTCGCTTTTAGGTAATGTCTCAAAGGGCGCAGTACGCGACCTTCTTTTTTCAACTCGCTGACCTTGGGTGCAGACTGCAACATGCACAGTTGAGAGACGGGGCACGCAATCTTTTACAACTTGTCCCACCGGATGCGCACACGGTCAATAGTTTACAAATGCTGTTCAGTCGTTACAAAGAGGACGAGGTTTCGCAAAATTCTTTGTGCAACGACCAAAACATTAGCGTCGACTCGTTATTTTTTACAGCGAGTCCGAGTCAAGTTTTGTACAATTTAGAGGTGAGTTATTATGTAAGTAACTATTGATTAACTGGGGTACGTGTTTTAAAAATGAATATGTGCAATGAAAAATTTGGTGGACGTTTTCAACTAAAATAGTAAAACATTAATGAATAAAAAACTAAATGGGGGTGTGCGGGAAAGAGCACTTTTCGCACTTTTTCGGAATAACAGAATGTGAAAAAGTTCCGATACTTTGACAGTGCAAAATACTTGAAACCTTCGAAAGGTGAAATTTGGAGAATTTTGACATTTTTAGACTCTTGAAGTTTGAAATACATGTAAAAACTTCAAAAAACGCGAAATTCCCAAAACTTTGGAAAATACATAACTCAAATGTCTGTAATTATTAAAACTGTCGAAAATTTTAAAGTTCTTGAATATTTTCGAACACTTAAAAATTCCAACATTATTAAAACTTCTGAATTTCGAAATATCCAAAAATTCTGTAACGTTGGAACTTCAGGATTCCTCGAAACTTCTACATTATAAATTTTCCAAACCTTTGAAAGTTCCGAAACTTGAACATTCCAAAACTTTACAGCTTCAAGAATTCAAAATCTTAAAATGTCGAAAATGTCGAATTTTCTAGGCTTCGAATCTTTACAATACTTGAAAATTTACGAAATTCCGAGAACTTCGAAAGTGTTATAACTCAAAAAAATTTGTATTCCCAAAATTCTCAAAAACTTTCAAGGTCCTGCATTTTAGACATTTCTAGCATTATTTCCGGAACTTCTAAAACTCCAGAACTTGATAATTCTTCGAAACATCAAAATTCCGAAAATTTCAAACGTTCCAAAACTCAGAAAGTTGAAAATACTAAAATTTGGAAAATTCCGGAATTTGTTAGGCTTAAAAACTTGCGAAATTTTCAGAACTTTTAAAATGTCAAATCTCAATAATTTTTAATATTTTTATCATTCTTACAAACGTACGATTTCTTGGGAAGTTTCAAAAACTTCAAAATTCCAACATTGCCAAAACTTCTGAAATTTCCGATTCCACAACTTCAGAATTTTGGAATTCCCGAAATTCTGAAATTTCAAAATCCGAAACTTGAACATCTTCAAATGTGGAAAATTTTGAAGTTTCTTGGCTTCAAAAATTCATAGTAATTGAAAACTTGAGAAATTTTTGAAATTCTGAAAACGTCGAAACTCACATTTTCAGTTTTAAAAATGCCAAAATTTCAAAGTTCTTGATCATCTTCAAGAACTTCATAATTCCAACATATTCAAAACTTCAACGATTTCAAAATATTCCAGAACTTTAGAACTTTTTAATTCTTTGAAACTGCGACATTACAAAGTTTAATGAGTTTGAAAACTTTACAGCTTAAAAAGTTCAAAATTATAAAATTTCGAAATTTCCGAATTTCAAAATAAGTAAAAACCCCAAAAATTGCGAAGTTTCCTGACCTTCAAAGATCTCAAAACTGAATAATTTACAATCTTGAACATTCTAAAACTACTGTATTCCAATATTGTTAGGACTTGTAATATTTCCGAAACTCAAAACGTCCGATCATTCATAACATTTTGTTGGGCCCCGCCCAAAATCTTTGCCCTAGGCCTCGAAAAAACTAGAAACCGCTCTATCCCCGAGTTTCCGGGATTCTCGCATTTTTCGAGATTTCCCGAGTTTCCAGGATTCCCGCAATTTTCGGAAACAATCGTTAACTATTTTTATAGTTAGATATTAATGTAACAATTTTTTCAGGTATTGTATACTCTCCTGATGCCAGCCCTTGACCCGCTGGCCGAACGGGCGTTCGAATTTCAGTACAACTTCATAAAAAGCGGCGAGGCCGGCGTCGTTCTGGACATGCTCACGAAAAATAACTTTTTACCCAACGCGGACGAAAGCACCAAAAGGTCCGCGTACCTGACAGTTTTGAAGCTGTGCAAACTTTTGCTGACCGTCGTGGGCAATATCATGGCCTGCGTCATGGACCATTTCGACGACGGAAATAACCCTCCCAACAACAAATCCTCGATAAACGTTCTGAAACAGGCTCTTCAGAGAACTCCGAATCAAAATACGGAATTTATGTTGAGACACGTGGCGTTGAAATTGAAGGAACATTTGGTGGACAGTACGATAGAGTCGCTGCACTTGGAGGATCGTCCGGGCTCCGAAAAGTCGCGGCAGCTTTTCGTGCAAGCTCTTTCGTGGGAATTGCCGGACGTCGGCACCATTAGTGCCATCATTAAATTAGCCTGGGCAGCTTCGACGGGGAATTTGAGCCACACAAACGCGTCTGATGAAGTTTTGCACGCCGAGCACGAAACTAATCAGCGGGAGCAGAGGAATTTGGATAACAACGACGTTTTTGGTGAGTTTTTTAGGATCGAAAAAAGGATTTTTATTTTTCAAGACTGAGATCGAATTACAGGGGTCTCGGTATCGAACAGAATTTTTTGCCAAAAACTTTTCTTTTAGACACACGTGTCTGTTAGACGGAGGGAACCCTTTTAATGAAGCGTGAAGTCGAGTTGGAGAGACAGGTAGAACGATGCTGCTCTCCGCTGAGATAATTTTCCCGGATTTTAATCCTCATTTCCATAATTTTGAAAACATAATTTTTAGCAATTTGAAATCAATTGTAAATTCATATAAACGCAGTATTGAGGACTTTTGTTTTTTCGAAGGCGTTCAGTGACGTAGCATTTTTCCGGGAACGAAACTGTAATGATTTATTACTTTTCTACCTCCTTGACATGTCTATTGGACCCGAAGAGATTCTGTTCGAGACATGTCTGTTCGATACCGAGCCCCCTGTATGTAAAATCGTTATTTCACACTATGATTATCGAATCTTTGGATTCTTTTTTTTTTTTTTTTTTTATTTTTTGTATTTTGTTTTGTTTTTTGTTTTTTTTTTTTTTTCTTTAATTATATTTTTTTTAGTTTGATATTTTTGTATTTTTTTTTTTTTAAAAGGTTTGAAATTTGTAATTTTAGATCACCGTGAAAAACACGAACATTTCAAGAAAATTTTCCAAAATTCTGATCATCTGATAATATTTTAAGTTTGTTGAAAATACTAGGCTTTTTTCATAATTTCGAAACATCTTGGCTACTTTTCATCCCCAAAGTCAGCTAATTTCAAAAATGGAAATAACTTCTTTAAAGTTGCCGAAATTTTTGGAGTTTGTCAAATTCTAAAAACTACAGTATAAAAATTTTCCAGGCTAATGGACAATTTTCTCAAAATTTTGTTTGGAAGTTTCTATAATTTTCCTGAAACATGAATTCTTAATTTCCGAGTTAAAAATGATTATTGTTAATAATGTTTGATTTTTTTGCTAATTATAGTGTGCAAAGAAGCACTGGAAGTACTGACAATTGCGCTGGTCCTCAATCCAAATGCCCTGGACTCCCTGATAAAAGGCAAAATCTGGCAGACTTTCTTGATCGATCTCGTATTGCTGAGCACTTCGCGATCGATACGCATCGCCGCGGCCGAACAGTTTCTGTTGATCCCTACCTGGTGTAGCAATGGACATCAGCCCCTGCAATTTTCAATCACCCTCCTTTTCAACGTCATCAACACCACCGTCATCGAAAATGCCGAGCAAAGCAGCGAATATTTCCAAGTAATTATTCATCATTCGAATTCGTATACTTTGGTTTTTATTGAAAACGTTAAGACATTTCAAATTTCTACATTTTATCATTATTTGAAGAAGGTTAGTAAATGAAGCGTGATTTTTACAGCTTTTGTGCAAATTGATAAACTTTGCTCACATTTCGGGATGTCCCGTTTCCAATGCCGAAAATTTGCTGGACGTGGAAATAGCTTGGTTGAAGAAGGTTCGTGACAAAGTCAAGGAAACGGGCGAAACCCAGGTCGACGAGGCGGTTTTGGAAGGCCATCTTGGACTCACGAGAGAGTTGCTGTCGCTTTTGCCTCCCGTCAAAAAGTATGAACTCGGCTCGGATGAAAAGCGAGGAGTGAATTTGATCAAGGTAATCTTGGAAATTGATATCTGAGTCAAACCATGTCAACTACCCACCATTTTTGATGAAAAACTCAATTATGAAATGAATTGCATTTGCGTGAAGTATTCTACCGTACAAAAAAAGGATTTGAAGGATTTTTGGGAGTGGCATTTTTTTTTTGTTATTTTGTTAAATGAACATTCGGTCACTTTTTTCTTGCAAAAATCATAGCTCAAATTCTGTTGATGATAATTCAATGAAATTCTCAGGAATTATAAATAAATACTCCCTCTTTCAAATGATCGAAACAAAAAAGCAAAATTCGTTGAAAAAACGCATTTTTAATAACAATTTTATGAACAATTAGAAATTTTAATGTTTTCTCAAATTGCATTTTGGTGAAGTATTCGACCATACAAAAAAACAGTTTTTTGCATATATGTGGAATGAACCTTCGTCTTTCAATTTTTTTTTTTATGAGCTGAAAGATGAAGGTTCGTTTCACATATAAGCAAAATTTCAACCCAGTCGCGTGTTGAGAACACATTAAAATTTTGAATTGTTTATAAAATTTTTATTAAAAATGCGTTTTTTTAACGAATTTCACTTTTTTGTCTGGATCATTTGAAAGAGGGAATATTTATCTCATTGAATTATTATTAACAGAATTTGAGTTACGATTTTTGCAAGAAAAAAGTGTCCAAATGTTCATTCAACAAAATGAAATTTAAAAAAATAGAACTTCCAAAAATCCTTAGAATTTTTTTTTTATGGTCGAATACTTCACGAAAATCGTTATTTCATAATTTAGATTTTCATCGAAAATGGTAAGTACAGTGGACATGGTTTGACTCGTCTTATAAAATAAATATTCTAATGTTTCTTCCAATTACATATATTCCCTGAAAAATGAAAAATATCTTCTCGTTTTCCAGGAACTCGTCGAGGACTTCATATTCCCGGCGTCGCAGCTGATGTTACAACTGCGCACGACCGGGGAACTGAGCTCGTCACAGGCGTGCCCCGTCTGCACGTCCCCGCAAACGACGAGCGCGGCCTTCGATCTCCTCGTCGGCCTTTGCGTTGGCTGTGTACCTAATATGAAACTTCTAGTCACAATGCTCACCGACATGTTTTACTCAGAACGAGACGAGCCTCTTGTCGAGTGGGACTTTTTGCCGCCCGTCGGGCCACGGCCCAGCAAAGGATTCGTCGGCCTCAAGAACGCCGGCGCCACCTGTTACATGAACTCGGTGCTTCAGCAACTGTACATGGTGGAAAGCATCCGCGTCGGGCTTTTGGCCGCCGATGGTGCCGCGAACGACTTGAACGAAGACTTTTCAGGCGAGGAGAGAATCGAGGTGGAACACACGATAGAGACCAATGACAACGACACGAACGAGGAAAAATGCGGGGCCGACGAATCGAGGAAGGAGTATAATATTGGGATTCTGAAACAAGTGCAAGCGATTTTTGGACACTTGGCGTACAGCAAATTGCAATATTATGTACCGAGGGGGTTGTGGAAGCATTTCAAGTGAGTTGGATTGCTTTTTTTTTTAGAATTTGAGAATTAGACTGAGAATGGTCATACATTTCCAAATTCTTAAAAATTTGACAGTTCTTAAAATTTTTGAAATTATCAAAATCTTAAAGTTATCAATATGTTCAGCATTTTCACATTATTCGAAAATCTTGTAATTTTCAACATTTTGGAAACTTTAAAGTTCTTAAGAATTTAAAAAATTTTCAGGTTCCTCGAAATAGAATTAAATATCTTAAAATTAAAATTCTTGAGACGTTCTACAGTTTTCGAACAAAAAAATATATTTTTTGAAAATTATCATTAACTTACAGATTCTCCAGTGAGTTTAAAAATTTCAAAATTTTCTAAATGTTGAAAACTCCGAATTTTTGAAGTTATCAAAGTTTTTTAATTATGAAAATATTCTAAATTTTAAGAAACTTCTAAATTTAAAAAATTTTCCCAATGTATAAAAATCTCAGAATTTTTAAATCTTTTGAAATTTTGAAAATTTATAAGTTCTTTGAAATTCTCGGAATTCACAAAATTTCAAACATTCTTAAAATTTCTGAAAATTTTCCACATATCCAAAATTGTTACAAAATTTTTAAAATATTGTAATTCATAAATTCTCAGTTTTTTTTTTTAATTTTTTTTTTTAGAATTTGTAAATTAGACTTTGAGAATTGTCATAAATTTCCAAATTCTCAAAAATTGCGCATTTCTCGAAATTTTTTAAATGATCAAAATCTTAAAATGATCAATATATTCAGCATTTTCACAATATTTGAAAATCTTATAATTTTGAACATTTTGGAAACTTCGAAGATCTTAAGAATTTAAAAAATTTTCAGGTCCCTCGAAATAGAATTAAATATCTTAGAATTTAAATTCTTGAGATATTCTACAATTTTCAAAAAAAAAAAAAAAAAAAAAAATTTTTTTTTTTTTTTTTTTTTATTTTTTTTTTTTTTTTTTTTTTTATATTTTTCATCTTGTTTTTAAATTTTTTTTTTTTTTTATTTTTATTTTTGAAGTTATCAAAGTTTTGTAATTATAAAAGTATTCGAAATTTTAAGAAACTGCTAAAGTTAAAAAATTTTCCCAATGTATAAAAATCTCAGAATTTTTAAATCTCTTGAAATTTGAAAAATTTATAAGTTCTTTGAAATTCTCGGAATTCACAAAATTTCGAACATTCTTAGAATTTCTGACAATTTTCCAAATATCCAGAATTCTCAAAAAGTTTTTAAAATCTTGTAATTCATAAATTCTCAGATTTTTTTTTAGAGGCTTATTATGCGTTGATGTTTTTATAATCTAAAAAATTTTTAAACTTTATCGAGAGACAGAAAATTCAAGAAAATCAGAACGGAGAACAAATAGAGTAATGAATAAAATTCATCATTGCAGGCTTCAAGGAGAACCAGTGAATTTGCGAGAGCAACAAGACGCAGTCGAATTTTTCATGAGTTTGGTCGAAAGCTTGGACGAAGCTTTAAAAGCTCTCGATCACGAACAAATCATGGGAAAAATACTCGGTGGCTCTTACAGTGATCAGAAGATTTGTAAAGGCTGCCCCCATAGGTAAATTTTGTTTAAAGTTCCACCTTTGATATTCCATTATTTTACTGCATTTGTATTTTCATCTATTTATTTACCAGGTATTCCAAAGAAGAACCTTTCAGTGTCATCAGTGTTGACATTAGAAATCAAAGCAATTTATTGGATTCCTTAGAACAATACGTCAAAGGCGAACTCCTCGAAGGCGCTGATGCTTATCATTGCGACAAATGTAACAAAAAAGTACGTATTTAAATATCGTTTAATAGATAATTTTGTTATATATTAAAAACTTGATATTTAAAATCCAAGTTAAACTAACGAAATTTTTCAATTTCCAAATTATTCAATGTTTAAATAGAAATTTTTGAATTAATTGTTTTACATTCCTAAATTTATGAAATTTTTGATTCGAACATTCTAATTCGCAATTTTTACAATGTTAAAATAGACATTTTCAAGTTTTATAGTTACGAAATTTTCAAGTTCAAAAACTATCGACAGTTTTGTTATAACTGATCACTTAAAAGTAATTAAAGTTTTTGCATTTTTGAAGTTGAACTCTTTACATGCAAAGTTATATTGGAGATGAACTGCAAAATGTTCGCGAGCGAGCAAGCAGAATAAAATTTCAAGGAAATATTTGAAAATTTTCAATTTAGAAAAACTTTTTTTAATTACGACGTTCAACATTAAAATAACATGAAATAATAATTGAAAAATTAAATGAAATATTCAAAATTTAAATAGACGTTCAAAATGACTGAAACTTTCGATGATATCCAAGTTTCTGAAATCATCAAAATTTTCCAAAAATTCTCAAAATGTTTGGAAATCTTTAAATGTCTAAAAAATTTTTAATATTTGAGTTCTTTGCAATTTTCCGAATTTTCGTAACTATTCACATTTTGAAAATTCTCAGAATTTCCAAAGATTTTTGAAGTTTCAAAAATTTTTAGAATTCTTGTAATTTTCAAAATTCTTAAAAATTTTGACATTTGAATGGTCGGGGAGCATAAGGGGATAAACCCACTTTTAAATAAGGATCATTCTCTTCAGCGATTACGTAAGAAAATCGCCTTATTGAAAAGTGGGTAGGCCCTTATGCTCCCCGACCATTCACTTCTTGAAATTCTCGAAATTTAAAATTAATCAAAATTCTCAAAGCGTTCGAAACTCACAAATTTCAAAAACTTTACAGTAATCTGAATATTCAAAATTCTCTGAATTTTTAAAATGTCTGAAATCTTGAACATACTGAAAATTTTCAAAATTCTCAAAAAAAGTCAACATTTCAAATTTTTTAACATTTTAGACATTCTTGAAATTGTCAAAGTTTCAAAATAATTGTAATATTTAAAATCTTCAGAAATTTTCAAATTCTCATAATTCTATAACTTTTTCAATTTTTCGAAATTCGCAACATTTTCAACATTTTCGAAATGTGTATAATAATCACAATTTTGGTGACTTTCCATTATTGTACATACTGTTTTACTTCTACCGTGTGTCCTATAATACACACAAGTTTTATTTTTCATTTTTCTAGGTCGTGACGATGAAAAGATTGTGCGTTAAGAAACTCCCTCCAATTTTAGCGATACAATTGAAAAGATTCGAGTATGATTTCGAAAGGGTCTGCGCTATAAAATTCAACGACTATTTCGAATTCCCTCGAGATCTCGATATGGAACCGTACACAGTTTCCGGTTTGGCTAAATTGGAAGGGGAATTGATCGACTGCGATTACGAGGAAGCGCTTAAAGGAACTTGCACCAAGTACCAACTCAGCGGAATTGTCGTTCACAGTGGGCAAGCCAGTGGAGGCCATTATTATTCTTACATTCTTCACAGGTAAATAGAGTCAATAGTATTCGTTATTCGATTTTCTAAAATTTATTTAAATAGAATTGAACTAATTTTCAGCGAAGCTTACCTAATTCTCGGAGTATAATTTTTAATCTACATTTTAATTGATTTTTTTTAATATATGCTTTTTTACCATTTTTACATAATGTTTTAAAATTATTTCTATGCGCTATTAAGAATATTATGAATTTACGATTTTGCCGAACTTTCGGACAATTTGTTGAATTATTTCTGTGTTTTGAAGAATTCAGTTTCATAAATATTAAAGAGTGCTTTGGAATATTTTTTTTCACTTTGTTAAACTTTACCTGAATTTGAAATTCTTATCAAATTTTTTGTCTTTAATTTATGAACTTTGAAAACTTTTGATTTTTCAAAAATCGCTAACAAGTGTAAAAATTGAAAAAATTATCTAAATAAGGTATTATTCGTTCATCCTTTACGGGTGAACAAAGTAAGTATTATTCTTTGTTCAATTTTCGAAAATTTCTTAGAATGTAATTTCAGTTATTTTTAGTTCGATTCAGTTTCAAAAGTTTTAAAAAATGCTTTAGAATATTTTTTACACTCTGTAAAACTTTTGCTCAATGTAAAATTACTAGCAAATTTTTATTTTCAATTCATCTTTCTTTGAAAACTTTTGATTTCCTTATAATAGTTAACAAGTATAAAAATTGAAAAATTATTAATGCTGTTTTATTAATCAGTTATCCAAAATTGTTTTTCAGTTTTGCATACTTTACAATGTTCAGTGTTTTATGGTAATATTTTCTTAAAGTACGAATTTGTAAAAATTATAGTTACGTAAAATTTTATAAATTATCCAGATTTTTCAAAAAATGTTCATAGAATTTCTAAAAATTATTTTTTTTTAATGTTGGAATTTTTAAGAATTTTTCCATAATTTTTTTTCAATATTATTTCGATGCGCTATTGAGAATATCAGGAATTTACGATTTTGTCGAAGTTTCAAAAAATTTGTTGATATATTTTAGGATTTTAAAAGGTTCATTTGTATGAATTTTGAAAAATTCTGTGCAATGTTTTTTTCACTTTAGAAAAATGTTACTTGTGATAAAATTCTGATCTTTAATTTATCTGTCTTTAAACATTGTTTGTATCTTTTTTTTTTTTTACTACTGAATTTACGAAAAGTTAATATGTCAATTAATTTTTGGTATTTTTCAAATAGTTTAAAAGTGTGAAAATTGAAAAAATGGTCAAAATTTGGTGGATGCAAAAATGTTGTTTCTACATAATGAGTTAATGATTTAAACAGTCAATTTTCCATTTTACGTTACCGTATTTTCTAATTATTTGTTCATTAAGTATAAATACCTTGCATTTTTTCCACCAACTGTGTATGTTTTTGAACCATGATTTGAAAAATTTTCGAATTCTGTTATGTATGAGTATTAAAAAATCAGTAGCATTTCTCATAGCTAGGTTGGCCGAGCGGTCTAAGGCGCCAGACTTAAGTTCTGGTTCCCGTATGGGAGCGTGGGTTCGAACCCCACACTTAGCAATTTTTTTTTTTTTGATCAATTCTTTTTGACTCCTCTGTCTTGTTAGTCATAGATTTTTTCGTTTTTCGATCAAAAATTTTGGAATTTTGTATTTTTTAACTTCGTAATGTTTTCATACTTCAACTGTTTGTAATAGTCATTATGAAAAATAAGTATGGAATCAGTATTTTACATTTGAGAGGTTTGCTATTTTAATCCCTTAAAAACTCCAAAATTGTAAAATGTTGAGTATTATAATATTTTTGAATATATTTGGGATACTTTTTTTTTCTTGATTTTCGAATTCTCGAGTATTGCAGTGTGAAATAATACATTGGGTAGTTCAGTAATTTCTACGATATCAACCATTATTATTTTTAATAATTTCATTTATTTATTTATCAACTTCACAGACTTTCGGCCCATTATTTACATGATATTACAAATAGTGACATAATTCGTAATTCAATTCGTGGTGTACAATTCTTGATTGAATTTGACTTGATTTATCATCTACTTATTAACGCTTTTTAATACTTATTAACGCGTTTTAATACTTATTAACGCTTTTTAATCTTATATTTATTGTGTTCTAATTTTTCAACTTTGATGTATTTGTATTTTTCAAATCTTATTTTATTTTTTCATTTTTTATTGTTGATCTAATCGAATTTGATTTGTGTATGATCATTTGAATTTAGATTTTCACCTCGTAAAATTTGTCTGATATAATTTTTCACTTATTACAAAAAAATATTATTTCAGACAAAGCGATGGTTCCGCAAAATGGTACAAATTCGACGACGGCGATGTGACGGAATGCAAAATGGAGGAAGAGGACGAAATGAAAACCCAATGTTTCGGGGGTGACTACATGGGGGAGGTTTTTGATCACATGCTCAAACGCATGAGCTACCGGAGACAAAAAAGATGGTGGAACGCCTACATGTTGTTCTACACTCGTCTTGACGTCGAGCAAAATTCTCTCGCCAAAAGTGTCAATGAATTATCATTGTGTACGTTATTTTATCTATTTAACAATTTTCTAAGTCAATTTCAGACATAATTGATACAATTTTTACGATTAATTGAAAAAAAATTTTTTTTTAATTTATGAGCCGAAAGAAAGAAAAACTGTAATAATTGTTTTTATTTAAAAATATATCGATTTTCAAAATTTTTTTGCACCCAAGCCCTCTACACAGACCAACAAATTTTTAGACTTAAAATTTTGAATTAAAAAAAAAATGAAATCATTGAATTTCATCGATAGTGAAATTCAATCATTTCACTTTATTTTTCAAAATCTAGAGCCTGGACGTTTTTTGGTCAGTGTATAGAGCGGACGGAGCTAAAAACTTCGAAAATTGAAATAATTCATTAATTTTTTTTTGCCTCCGAATCATCAGTTTGAGAAAAATTTTCAAAAAGTAAACAGTGAAAATGGTGTTGATTCGTTTTTTTGTTTTTATAGATACAAAATTGGGAGTCACGAAAATGCCGCCAGCGATAGAACAAAGCGTTCGAAAACAAAACATCAAATTCATGCACAATCGAAATCAATTCAACGCCGAATATTTCCAATTTGTTCGAAAACTCGTTTCGTGTAATACGCCTCACGTCGGTCGACCGAACACGAACGAAAAACTCGTAAGTTTCGCAAATTCCGTCATTAGATTTTAATTTCACAAGTGAACATTATACGCATACAAAACAAGTATGAGAAATTCGGTCAATAGTTGCGAACCCACATTTTTCGTAAGGTTCATTTTTCCAAGCATTCGAATACGAAAATGAGCCTTACGAAAATTGTGATTTATTCACTTATAGACTTGACACCTTTCATTTGAATTTTCGTTATTTTGTGGTACTTACTTAAGTAAGATAATTTTAGGCAAGGTTTATGTTTGCTGTACTTATTATTGTTATTATTTTTAGACTCCCGAAGGGGAAGAACTTTCGATGCTGTCGGTCCAGCTCTCTTCGAGATTCCTCTTTAATACAGGTTTTCACACGAAAAGAACGTTGAGGGGCGCGGCGATGGATTGGTACGAAATTCTGAATAGCCATCTGCGCAACAGCAAAGCCGTTCGTGCTTGGTTCGCGCATAATGTACTTTTCAACCACCCTCACAGGTATACATTATTATTATATATTATGTTCAAATTTTTTATTTGAAAACGTGATAATAAAAGAAGGAATTTGAAAATGTGCCAACTAAATATTGATTATTCGTT
>JAPYZK010004328.1:0-10589 GCA_030522785.1 Platygaster equestris
AAGAGAAAAAAGGTGAAAAAAAGTCCAAGTCTAATACCTGATCGAATAAAAAATTGTGCTTCCGCTGTCAACTCAACGAAATCAGACGTAGAAAATGCAACGAAAAAGCGTGGGCATAAAAAACCCTGTTTTTCAAAATCATGCATTCCAGTGTTGAAAAGCAAAACAACGTCACTAACAAAAATCATGAGTTTTCGTGGTCCGACGATCGAAAATTTCATCACATTCAACACACGAAACGAAGAAAAAACTTGCAGCAGCAGCAGCAGCAACTTTGTCAGACAACATTTGCGAGTGAAAAATGTCCCGTCGATAGGAAAAATCATCATTAGTCCTTGGATGAATCAATATTTCACTTCAAAACTCACGCTAATATGGGATTCGAGTCGAAATTTGCAGTTTGATTCATCTTGTAATTCGTCAGTTTCAATAAAATGGACCGAAAATGAACAAGAATTGGATTGTGATTCGTTGGAGGATGAAGAGAGTTATCATCTATGCATGTTTGGAAAAAAAAGAAGAAAAATTTCAACTACAGGATAAAATTTTAAAGTATTTCATCACCTTTATATTATTAATTTTGTAATCCATTTATGTACTTGGTATTTTTCGAAGAAAATGCACGAAACAATTTGAACCAACCAACGTCTGTTTTGAAATTATGATTCTTACGAAAATTTTTCAAGTCTTCAAGGTTTGTATTTTAAATTTAAAGAATTCTAAAAATGTTAAGAATGCTGACAAATTTAAAGATTCTGGAAATTCGTAACATTGTTGAAATTCTGATGATTCAATTTTGGATATTTCGATACATAATCGTAACATTTTTTAAAAATTCTAGAAGTTTCGACAATTCTGCGAATTTTTAGGATTCTAGAAATGTGAAAAATTATAAAAATTTCGACAATTCGAGAGTTACTTGTGAATATGTCAAAATTGGACAATTTCAGTAATTTTGGACATCCATATTTTTTTATATTCCCAGTCAGTTTTATTTTTTTTTCCCTACGTTTCGATCTGCCAAGTGAGATCCTCATCAGGGGGTCAAAAGAACGAAGTGAAATTGAACATTTTATAAAGAAATCGTGTCATTAATGAATGAACGATTTTGACTGTGTAATGGTGCTTAAGTGACATAATTCAATGAAATGTAATTTTTTTTTTAAATAAAAGATTGTCGAGATTAACGATGTGACAATTAATCAGTAATTTTCACATCGTTAATCTCGATAATCTTTTATGAAAAAAAATTATATTTCATTGAATTATGTCACTTACGCACCATTACACAGTCAAAATCGTTTATTCATTAATGACACGATTTCTTTATAAAATGTTCAATTTCACATCGTTCTTTCGACCCCCTGATGAGGATTTCACTTGGCAGATCGAAACGTAGGGAAAAAGAAAATAAAACTGACTGGGAATATCGAAAAATATGGATTTTTCTTTGAATCAACAACCCAGTGATGAAGAAACGTTTTCAATTTTGAATATATTGTCATAATTGTGAATATTTTGACAATTTTAAAAATTCTACCATCTTCTTAATCTTGTTTTTTTCCTTGTTCACCTGCTCGCCAACACTTTTCAGTTGACTCCCTATTGTATACCCTTCGTATACAGTGTTCTACTTCCAAAATAAGGGAAAATAATAAATATTTCCATTGAATCAAGTTCCAAATAATAAAAAACGAAAAAAACAGGCATACCTGCATCTCAACGCTTTGGCAGTTGACGAATTCGATGCTGGCGACAACCGAGTCGAAGACGACAGACGATTTGCGGCAGGAATCCATAACAATCGAGTTTACTTTCCCGTTTATAACTAGGGTGCTGTCTTGACAACGGAACATGTAAATCACGTTGTTCATCTCTACGTTTTCGATCACCAAATTCCTGTTGCCCTTGTGATATTCCTTACAAAACAGAAACAACAGAAACATAAAAAATAATGAAACTACCCATTGATAAACTTAAGATGCACCCCGCGAATTTTGAAAATTAAATGTAAATTATCGGGAATTGACGGGAAATAGTAGGATCTATTGAAAAATAACGGTGTGCAACGGAAATATTCAGGAGATGATGGGAAACTTGCCGACGACGGAGAGTTTTTTTATAATACAGAGAGATTATGTCTTACTGAAAGATTAAAATAACCATATAATAAAGGATACTTTACTACGAGCCATTTTTTGCCGTCTTGGGTGAATACTGGAGGCTTGTCGATCGGCGCATTGGCGGGTAATACTGTTTTAACAGGCGACGATCCGGTGGCGTTGGCCGGTGCTTTAAACGGAGCAGGTCCAGTCCTGAGATTAGCATTTTTGTGGCTCTGCATCTCACAGGTTACTTTCTTCAAACCTTCAAAGAGCCATTTATCATTTTTCACAATCTATATATAATTCTTGTTCAATTCCTATTCATTGACCACATTTTCTCCCTCATAATATATATATATTTTTAATCAGTTCTCGGCACTCACCCTTCATCGGGCTTCGAGGCCATCCCACCTAATTTTTCACTTTTTCATTCTTGATCCTATAATTTCCCAAATTTCTATACTCCCAAACAGGGGCGGATCCAGAAAAATATTTCGGGGTGGGTTTTTAAAATCTTGATGTGCATCATATTGATGTTTTCAATATTTATTCAATAAGTATTCAGCATCTATGGGTTAAAATGTCATTTTTCGATTTTTCTACGGATCTTCGATTAACACTACTGAGTCAACTACAGATAATTCTGGATCAAGTAGAATTCATTTTACCAAAATCCGGAAACTAAATTATCTACTTCAAATTTAAAAATCCAACTTGGAACTTAAAATTTGAACATTAAACTTGAAATTTCAAAATTGAACATCGAACTTGAAACTCGAAATTTCAACTTGAAGACGAAACTTAAGGTTTTAACATCGGATTTGGACACGAATATTAAACTTAAATTTTCAATTCAAAACTTTCTATCCTTTGAATTTTTAACTTTGAAATTTGAATATATGGACCCCGATCATTCTATTTCAACTTTGAACTCCGAACATTGAACTTGAAGTCATAGACTTTCCAGTTCATGGGCGGCTACTTCTCCATAAGCCCCAGCAAGCGCTCTAAACTTTTGCTCTAAACTCCAGATTCCTCACTAAAACTTCATATCTTAAATCCAAACTTCAAACTTTGAGTATAAACTGAACGTTTGAACTTGAACTTTCAAATATGAACTGCAAATTTGAACTTTAACCTCCAAACTTAACATTTAAATTTGAAATTCCAAACTTTGAATTTGAACTGTCCACTTCAAATATGAGCTTAAAATATGAAATGTAAACATGTTGAACTTCATATTTTAAATTCGAACTTTGAACTTTGAATTTAAATTTGAAACTCCAAACTTCGAATTTGAACTGTAAACTTAAAATATCTAATGTGGAACATGTTGAATTTCATATTTCAAACTCGAACAATTTCAAAGTCGTCGGACTTATCAATAGAACCTTTCTGTTGCCACTACCATGGTGACTACAATATCAACAGGAGGATTCGATTTTCGTCCTAAAAAGCCACCGTGTTTTTTCTCCACCCGCGACTTGCTAAGCGGTCACCCATCCAAGAACTGGCGTGAGTTACCGCTGCTTGACTGTTACGATCAAACGGCGATCTCGAGTGACCCAACACCACGGGGCCTCTTTCCTCCTAATATATATTTCGATCAATTCTTGGCTCAACATGAATTTCCCCAACACAGTCATTTAATTCAGCGTCGAGAGTAATTTTTGAAAAACCCCAGATTCAGATATAGAATTATAACCTCGGATCTTTGTACCCAGTATGTACGAAAAAAAAAATAAATTCGTTTTTCAAAGGTACTACTATTACTGTGGAGTACTAAGCAAGTGTGAATGGAAAAAATGCTTGATGAGGTACAAAAATTCTAAAAATGTGTAAAAAAAATATTAGGGACTCTAGATGGGGAGTACCTTTGGTGATAGCTTCGCCTTGATTGATCTGGGCGAAGAGGGCATTTCTGTCGTCGTTGACATTGGGCACTGCAGGAGAATTGTGATGATGATCCCCGAGGAACATGGAAGGCGGCGGCGGCGGCGGAGGCATGCCGGAAGAAGGCGGCGGCGGGGGAGGCACGGCGTTTTTTCCGCCGCTTTTGGCCCAAACCAATCCCGTGGTGTGATGCTGGCGAACGTACTGCTGAAGCTCCGTCAACGTCTGCACCCACGCCTTGCACCAATCCACGTGTTTTTTGTCTCTGTTCAATCGACATTTCAATCAACAACACTCATTTTCTTCCCTAGTCTCTTTCAAGCTACTACTTTAGCACACGGTAAAAGTGAAACAGTATGTGCAATCATCATACATGGAACTTTAAACTTGCAAGTTTTTGGAAATGTTGAAAATTACGAGAAATCCAAAATTATCGAAGAACTTGAAAATTTTAGAGTTTTTGAAAATTATAAGATGTTTAAAAATGAAAATTTTGGATTTTTTGAGAAATTTGAGTTTCTAAAATAATGATATTTTCAGAAGTTTTGAAAATTTAGATTATTCTACAATTGTTACAATTGTGATAATTTCAAACCGAAAATTTTGAACATTGTAATAATTTAGATTATTCTACGTTTTTTTCAATTTCGAGAATGATGAAAATTTTGAAAATTTCCAGAATGACGAAAATTTTGAGAATTTCCAGAATGACGGAAATTTAGAGAATTTTTAAAATTTCCAAAAATTCCAAAATTTTGTAAAATTACAAGAACTTTCAAGATTTTAAGAATCCGAAACAATGGAGGAAATTTAAAATTTCAAAAGTCCGCGGAACTTGAAAATTTTAAAAATTCCAAAGTTATTTTAAATTCTAAGACCTATAACGATTTTAAGAATTTGTAAACGTCTTGAAAATGTTCCGCATTCTGACAATTTAAAATAATTACAGAAGTTGAATAATCTCACAACACTTGTAAAAATTATGAAAAACAATATTTTCAAAATTTTATCCCGCTCAGTCGCTCGCGAACATTTTTCAGTTAAATCCCTATATACTAATACAGGGATTCAACTTAATATAGAATAATAACTTCATATATATCAAGTGTTACAAGAAACAAAAAAAGACATGAATTCATCGAATAATATTTCAACAATTCTATAAATAATATAAGTACTAAAAAATTAAAACAATACTAAAAAACAATAGATTCTAAGGGTTTAGTAAAATCTTAAGAAGCAGCACTATACGCAGAGATGTTAAAACATCTCCAACAAGGGTTGATAATTTCTCGTCAACACATAAAATGCTGACAATCCTTGGAAGAAACGAAAATCGTCAGAAGTTATAAAAAAGTCGCCTAGTCGAGAGCTGCTGCTCTCAAACAAGCAAACGAAAATCGACTGAATGGAAAAAAAATCGGAACTGCAAATGTACTTTTCTTTCCAATCCTTGAGGACGCGGTTCGTGTAGAACTGGCCGGCGTCGTTCATCTCCTTGACGTAGGGCGCGGGCGTGGGCGAAACGGCAACCCATCCGAGGGCGGGGATGCTCTCGCTGATCGCCGACAGGTGGTTGAAAAATGGCGAGCCCCGGTGCTTTTCCCGAAATTCTTGAATCTCCTGGATTTGCCTGGACGTCGGCCCCAGCAGAGTCATTTGCTCCGACTGCGACGTCGGCACCGGCCGACTCGACGCCGTTTGCATGAATTCTAACTGAGTCCTATGGCAAGACAACAAAATATAAGCGCCTCCTTCCTACATTCCTCGCAATCATAATAATTTATTGTTATGTATCGCTTAAAAACTAATATATATAAACATGTGGAGCACAGCAAAAGTTAATTTTCAATTATTCGCGTTTTATTGGGTAAATGCTAATCAAAGTGCGAATAAACTCGACAGAAAATATGGGTTCACTTCTATCATTTTGTAAATTATTTCTACATGTATTATGATAAAATATTCCGAGTTAACGATTGATGTATACGCCTATTTTGAAAGAAAAAAAAAAAAAAACCTTTTTAACGTGCCATTAAATTGAATTAAAAAATCATTACCTTCTTTCCAATATCACATTGTGACGTGACAACGCCAAAAAACTGTGACATCATTTAAAAAAGCTCTTATTTGAACAAAGTAAAAAAGAATCAGTAAGACATTATCGTAGGTTGAAGGGGTTGAAGGTCAAGATGTCAACTGAAAAGGAGAAGCATGAAAATGTACAAACTGAAAGGCTTTTTCGACGAGTTTGCTGTGCTCGGCGACGTCGCCTCCGATGGCGTCGCTGAGGCGCAAGTACTCGCGGACGGGGCCGGTGACGATCTCCTGATAGCCGACGAGCGACATGTTGGTGTTTTCCACGATCGTCGAAACCACCAGCGAGTCCAGCGAATCCGTGGACGAGCCCGAAGTGTTGTTGGGCGAGAACGGTTCCTCCTCGGGCGATGATATAGTGCCCGCTGACCCCGACGATTCCTTCGACTCGTTCGGCGAACCCGACTTACTCGTCTGTATCGCGATTTCCTGGGTCACGATCGTTCCTCCCTCTTCCTTCGCCTTCTGCTTCGTTTCTTTCGCCGGACTCGAAGCTCTTTGGTGGATCGTCGTCACCTGTTCCAACCTTTTCGTCACGTTCTCCAAGCGTATCACCAGTTCCTCAAAATGTTCTTCCTTCTGCTCACTCGCCTCGGCTGCTTTTCCAACATTTTTCAAAAAAACCAACAATCAATATTCATTCGAGGATTCAACACTATTTTCGCACATGCAAAAGGCCGAAAAATGAAACGTGACTCGCCAACGGACTCCAGACCCGACGATCAAAAAACTGCGGCTAACCTAAAACTGTTTTTTTGATTGCCAGGTCTTGCAGAGTTGATTGGATAAATTGGAATCAAATGAAAACTGTCGCGAGCAGTGTCGCACTGGAAGGTGTTGCCGGCGTGGGTAGGTAATTCAAAAAGTTGTAGCGCATAACCGAGTCCTAATATTAGATAGTGCAAAAAAGCCCAACTCGCGTGGGAGAATGGGAATGCGTTTTTGAGACGATGCCCGAGGCAAATGAAGTATCGTCACGTGGTAAAGTAAAACTGGCACACACAAACACAGGCGCATGCAAGTGCTACGTAACTTTGTTGCGAAATTTGGATTATTTTCGAATTTTTGGAAAATATCTCGATCAAGGCCAACGAGTTGAAAACGGTTTAAATTGTATGATTTTTGTATCCCAACATGTTGAGTGGAATGAACGAGCGATATTTTTGGATTATGTTGGCATTTAGTAACATAATAAATGTTGCATGAATGGGGCCACAGTCTTTTGCAACGACTTCATTATTTCAGCTTCTTCTGACATTTTCAATATTTTATCGGTTTTCTGATCTCTAATGGTCTTTTATCGTCAAGTTACACGTGTTTTTGACAACTTGAGTCCCTTCTAAGTATGATAGGACCTTGTAATCCATCAGAAAGTATGTACTCGATAAATAATTCGTAATTTTCAATATGCTGAAAAGTTCTACAGTTTTGGAGGATTCGAAAGTTTTTGAGAATTTCGAAGAACTTTGAAGTTTGTGATGTGTTAAACTTTGGTATTTTTGAAGTTACGGGAGTTTCGAAGTTACGAAATTTTGAAGACATAATTTTGAAGTTTCGAAATTCTGGAATTTTTAAGTTTTTACGAACTGTGAGAATTTGGAATTTTTTGAGAATGTTGAAGAATTTTTATGTTTAAAAGTTTTTAATTTTGGATAAATTCGAAGTTTTTAAATTCTGGAATTTCGAAAGTTACGAAATTTTGAATAATTTCGAAGTTTTGAAGCATACAAGTTCCGTAATTTTGGGATTTCAAAGTTTTAACGAGTTTTAAAGTTTTGGAACTTTCGAAATTTTCGACATTCTAAAGTGTTGAAAATTTAGAAGTTTGTAATTTGTTAAATTTTAGGATTTTCGAAGTTCTGTAAATTTCTAATGTTACGAAATTTTTGATAATTTCGAAGTTTTGGAGCCTAGGAGTTTCAAAATTCTGAAATTTCGAAGTTTTTTAGCGTTTCGAATTTTTCAAGTTATGAAGTTTTCGAACTGTTGTCAAAACTTTGGACTTTCTAAAGCTTTTGAGGTTTCTGAAAATGTCGAAGAATTTTTAAGTTTGAAAGTTTCCAAGCTTTGGGATTTTCGAAATCCTGGATATATCGAAAGTTACGAAATTTTGTATAATTTCGAAGTTTCTAAGCATAGAAGTTCCGAAATTTTGGGATTCAAAAATTTTTAAGAATTTTTAAAATTTTCGAAGTTCTTAAGCATTTCAAAATTTTCAACTTGTGAAGTTTCGGAATTTTATAAACTTTCGAAATTTTTCCCTTTGACGTTTTAGCTCCCTTCAATCTGATCAATCGGACGATAAGGGCGAGGAGTCATAATTAACAAATGTTTACGTTCCAAACCAGTCAACATAAAGGAGAGTCCACTGTATTATTTCGTTGATAATGAAAATGATAACATAGGGACAACAAATCGATTTCATGTCCACTGTACATACAGTATTTCATACGCCGAAGGAAAATAAACAGCCCTTCATTTCCCTGAGGTGCATAAACGTAATAAAAGAGGGGACAAGTATGAAAATAGTGACACCTAACCGGAATGCACTGTGGGCCCCAGCGGATCGAATCTCACTCTGTGCGCCGCGGAGTAGTCTACGGCCTGTAGCAAATCGGAGAAAAACCTGTGCCGTCTTAAGGCAAGCTCGTCACGTGCGACCGGGGTGGCCGGTGGCTCTTGCATCCCGCCATATCCCTCTGACAGGCTTTCAATCTTGTCATCATCATCAACATCATCATTCTCTTCTTCCTCGTCTTGCGAAAGTTGCGAAAGCCACTGGGTAAGCGGAGCGACTAATACGTACGTATAGTTTATTATGCATTCACCATTTGATTCCAATGACAGCAACTAATCTCGGCCCAAGCTCTGCGCCAGGCTCGTTATCATTTATTTATTGTTTTCGTCTTTTCTTTTTCAGTGCGAAGCAATCATCGCGATCAAAGCTCAAGCTGTGTCGCACTCAATCTTTGGTTACATATTACTGTCGCATCGATACGTAAACAAATCTACGTGCTAAATTTTACCCCGCAACTTTGTACTGAAATGAAAAGAGTTTTAGCGGAGTCGGCTAAGGGCTACTATTCACATTTATCAATTTACCATATTTAATATTATTATTATATTAGTTGGCTGGTTTATAAATTTTTGGTGAATTAATATCGAGAAAAAGTGGAATTCAAAAAATGGAGTGGAAAAGTGAAAGCACCGATTTCGATACGAAAAAATGAGAACTTGCGTGTGTCATGGTTTTTGGAAATTTAAAAATTATTACAATCAATTAAATGGATTGTCAATGGGTTTATAATAAATTATATGATGTTTTTGATTTCCCATTAAGTTTTTTGCGAGAAAAACCCGGCTCGGTGGATTTTTTTCTTGCAAAGAACATTTAATTGCAAAAAATTGAATGGGAAATCGAAAACATCATGAAAATTTAAAATGATTGACATTTCGTGAATTTATATAATTTTTAGAATGTCAAAAGTTATGTATTTTGAGAATGCGGAAAATTTCGAGAGTATTTGAATTGATGAGAATTTTCAAAATTATGTCAATTTTGAGAATTTCGTTAATTTTAAGAATTCTGACAATTTTTCAGATCTTGCAAATATTGATAATTTCAAAAAACTTGAAAACTTCGAGAAACTTGGAATTTTCAACAATTTCGAAAATTATGAGATATTTAAGCATTTCAAAAATTTTTTAATTTTTTGATAATTTTGGAAATTCCAAGAATTTTGTTATTCTCTTACATTTTCGAATTAACGAGAATTCGTAAAATTTCAAGAGTTTCGTAATTTTAGACATTTTTTGAATTTATACAAATTTTCAAAATAATTCAAATTTCTAAAATTTGATGGAAATTAAAATTTCTAAAAATTTCTGAGGTTTCTTAAATTTTGATATTGTTGTTAATTTTGTAAATTTCAAGAAATCTGGGAATTTCGAAAATTTTGAAGAGCTTATCAATTAAGAAAATTCCGAGGAACGTAAAAATTTAAAAAAGATTAAATTTCTAAAAATTTCAAAAGTTTTGTAAGTTTCGATATTTTCGTATATTTTGCAAATTTTGCACATTTTCATAAATTTACAAATTTCGACAATTCAAAAAAGTTATAACATTTTAATATGTAATCCCAAAGCTTGTCTAGATGTCAAACTTGAAAATGTTAAAATTCAAAAATTTTAGCATTGTTCATTTAACACCCTGTATAACTTCATACGTATGATGTTTTCGCTTCAAAAATTGAAAATTGTCTTTTCTATTGTAAGTTGCTCAATACTGAATAAATATCGAAGAAAAACATGAGGAAACTTGACGAAAAACGATACTACAGTGGACTTTCGTTTATGTTGACTCCTCGCCCCTATCGTCTAATTGGTCAGATTAGAGGGAGTAGGCAAAAAAAACTATTTCATTGGTTTCCGCAAATTGAAGCGTCCTCTCATTTGCTGAGTTTATCGTGGTGGGGGGGGGGGGGGGGGGGGGGG
>JAPYZK010004329.1:0-12648 GCA_030522785.1 Platygaster equestris
TTTTTTTTTTTTTCTTTTTCGGTAGGGACCCTGATATTATCAATTTTTCGCGAATATCTCGTGTCGGGTTCGCGAGATTGACGAGTCCTTCCGAAACCCTTGCAACGACGCCGCCGAGAAGGTCAGGTAACCGATATCGAAAAGAAACGCGAGAAGGAGGTAAAAAAAGTTAAGGAAGCAAAAGCGAAACGTCGTTACTTGGCTTCCAGGGCGCGTGTCCAAGTGGTAGCTGATATTTTTTCAAGAGGATGGCCTCTGTCTGGAGAGGCCCGTCTTGAGACGGATCCACTACAGTTTTTCTTTTTTTTAACGCGGAAAATACGGGCTCGGGAAAATTTTCATAATTTCAGCAAGTTTCCCGGATTTTTGCTATGGCTGCAATTCATTTTCATTGAGAGTAGAAGTGGAGAATAATGAGATTAAAGTATGAAATTCATTCAATTTTGAAATTATGAGAAAATACTTCAAATGACTTGAAATTTTACAGTTACTAAAGTTTCCGAACGTGCTAAAATTTTGGAAGTTTTGAAATTTTTGAATTATGATGTACTTTTACAAATTGTCTAGAAATATCAGAATTTTGACAATGTTCGAAAATATCTAAATTTTTACCAACTTTCGAATTATCAAATTTCCGAGTGTTTACAACTGTCAAACTTGACAAATTTTATTTAAAAACTTTCGAATTTTTGAAAATTATTCACATTTTCTTTTTCCTTCCAATTTACGGAGTTCGTAAAATTTAAAAACATTTCAGAAATGACGAAATTAGAAAAATTCTCCTAATTTTGGAAAACTTTGAAATGTACAAATTTACAAAAATAATTTGAATCGGAATTTTTACAAAATTTTACAATCATTCAACTCACAAATTTGACGAAATCTTTAAATGTTGACCATTTTTTTTACGAAAATTCTCACAATTTTAAAGAATTTGAAAGTATACAAACTCGAGCTTGCAAATTTCCAAGAGTTTAGAAAATCTCAAAATTTTATAAATTATGAAAATGTCCAATAATTCCAAAATCGCCACAATTCTCAAAATTTCCAGCATTGCAACTATTATAATCATCAATGTTACTCGACATCTTACAATTTTCAGATCGCTTGAAAATTTCGAGTTCCACGGAATTTTTGGAATTTTCATAACTTACGAATTTTTCAAAATCAACACATAAAAAAAAATCTCATAATTTTCAAAATTTTTGGGTATCTTCTAATTTTGGAAAATAATATATATTTAAAATCCTCGAAATTTTGAAAATACCAAACAATCTGGAAACTTCCTACAGTTTCAAATATTACAAAATTCGCAAAATTTTCGAGTGTTCAAAACCTGCCAAACTTGAAAAATTTCATGAAAAAAACGACGAATTTAACAAAATTTTCCACATTTTCATTTTCCTTTAAATTTACAGAGTTCGTAAAATTTACAAAAATTTCAGTAATAACGAAATTGGAAAAATTCTCTTAATTTTAAAAAACTTCGAAATGTACAAATTTACAAAAATAATTAAATCGGAATATTAATGAAACTTTACAGACATTAAACTCGCGAATTTTACCAAATCTTCAGATTTTGATATTATTAAAATTTTTCGAATTTTCAGGTTCCTCGAAATTGCAGAAATAATTGAATTTACTACATTTTTCAAACATAACAAAATTTTAAAAATTCTCACAATTTTGAAGAATTTTAAATTATAGAAAAATGCTCTTGCAAATTTCCAAAAGTTCAAAAAATCTCAAAATTATATAAATTATAAAATTTTCCAATAATTCTAACATCTCCACAATTCTTGAAATTCCAAGCATTGTAACTATTATTATTGACATTACTTGAAATCTTACAATTTTAAAATCGTTCGAAAATTTTGAGTTCCAAGAAATTTTGGAATTTCCATGACTTAAGAATTTTTCAAAATCAACACATTGAAAAAAATCTCATAATCTTCAGAATTTTTGGGTATCTTCTAATTTTTGAAAATAATAAAAATATTCTGAATCCTCAAAAATTTGAAAATACCTGACAATTTTAAAATTTCCTAAGGTTTCAAATATTATAAAATTCCAAAAATTTTCACAATAATATTCTTGGATTTACAAAATTGTGGATATATTTACGCAAATATCTAAAATCATACTCAAAAATTGTAAATTCTCAAAATCCTTAAATTTTCATGAATGTAAGGTATTCTTCACATTCACGCAGTCGACAAAATCAACGAAATTCCAAAAATTGTAAAGATTTCAAAAAACTTAGAAATTCTCAAGAACTTCAAAAATATCAAATATTCCTGAAATTTCAAAATTTGCAAATTTTGTCCTCATCGATATTAATTCACAACTGTTCAGTTTAGTCTTCGAAACGTGAATTATCGATATAAATTTTCAAAAATTTTCATTCACAATCCTGAGTGCAGATAAAAAATAAAAATTAACAATGAAGTTCAAAAATTCGCATAGTTAAGAAAATCGGAAAATGTACACTCATTGAAGTACAATTCAAATCAAAAAATAAAAAAAATTCTAACGTAATCATGTTCCTTACGGAAACAAATTATATCAAAGTATTTTTCTATGTTCAAATTTTTCGTACATTTCAACGGCGCGATACAAGAACCGGTCGAGCGCAATACCATTTCCTGAGCGCACAACCGGTTATTGCACGGAGCTCTTTATTTCATCTGCTTATGGGATTGCAAAGAAAAATTTTCATGAATTCATATTGATAATTTACGTCACCCAGACTCGTAAATAAATTTACAAATTATTTATTACTCATGATCGTAAGTTAAAAAAAGCAAAAAACTTCCCTCGATTGATAAAACCGTGAAATTCGCGAGTTGTTGCGACAGATTCGCGTCATAAATCTTCGTCTCCCAACTGTCCCGATATTAGCAATTCGAATCGGCGTTACCGTTTTATTCGCGGTCTCGCTTTTTCGACCAAAGTCCGGTTGCGACACGCGACGCCGTTATGTTAAATGTAGGTAAACGCGAGCGCGAAGTCGTTTTTTTTTTCTCGTCACCAAGAGAAAACAAAGGTCATGCAAATCGAAATATTCATATTCAACGAGTCCCATATCGCGAAACGACTCGCGTATCTTTCGCACCGCGGAATTTCCATTTTTGCGCGACGATAAGTTTCTAAAAACCTTGGAGAACATTGTCGAATGTGACTTGGATTTAGTTTTGAAATGGTTCTAAAACAGAAATAGTTCTGGTTCTGTTCGGGAATAGTTGTGAACGGTTCGGAACTGTTCTCAAATAGTTCAAATTTTAGTTCTGTTCTGAACTGCTTCAAACTGTTATGTTCTAAAGACTTCTAGTTCTAGTTTTGTTTTGAACTGTTCTGCACTGGTTCGTTCTGAAACAATTCTAGTTCCAAAACAGTTCTAAACTTTTTAGAACTGTTCTGAAACAGGCCTAGTTCTTGTTCTGTTCGGAACTGATCAATTCTAAAACAGTTCTAGTTCTACAATAGTTCCAAACGGTTTACAACTGTTCCAAAACAGTTTTAGTTCTAGTTCTGCTCTAATAACAAACGGTTCTAGTTCTGAAATAGTAATAAACTGTTTGGAAAACTGTTGTAGAACAGACCTATCTCTACTTATGTTCAGAACTGTTCGATTCTGAAAGAGTTTTAGTTCTAGAATAGTTTCAAACGGTTTGAAACTGTTCCGAAGCAGTTCTAGTTCTATAGTTCTGTTGAGAACTATTCTGTTTCTGAACTGTTCTGTTCTAAAACACTTATAATTCCAATTTTATTTCAAAGTGTTTTGTTTTCAAACAATTCGAGTTTCAAAATAGGTCTAAACTTTTTAGAACTGTTCCAAAACAGGCCAAGTTGTAGTTCTGTTCGGAACTGTTCAGTTCTAGAACAGTTTCACTTGTATAATATTGCGAAACGGTTCCGAACTGTTCCAAAACAGTTTCAGTTCTGTTCTGATAACAAACGGTTTGAGTTCTAAAATCGTTATAAACTGTTTGGAACTGTTCCAAAACAGACCTAGCTCTAGTTATGTTCAGAACTGTTCGATTCTAAAACAGTTTTAGTTCTAGAATGGTTTTTCAAGCGGTTCGAAACTGTTCCGAAACAGTTTTATTTCTAATTCTTTTCAGAACTATTCTATTTCTAAACTGTTCTATTCTAAAACACTTCTAGTTATATTTTCATCACGACCTGTTTTATTTCAAAACAGTTACAGTTATGAAGTAATTCCAAACTTTTTAGAACTATTCTTAAACAGGCATAGTTCTAGTTCTGTTCAAAACTGTACAGTTCTAAAACAGTTATAGTTCTAGAATCGTTTCAAACGTTTTGGAATTGTTCCAAAACAGTTTTCAGTCTGATGCTGTTCTGATAACAACCGATTCTAGTTCTAAAATAGTTCAAAACTGTTTGTAACTGTTCTAAAATAGACCTAGCTCTACTTCTGTTTAAAACTGTTCGATTCTAAAGGAGTTCTAGTTCTAGAATAGTTTTACACGGTTTGGAACTGCTCCAAAACAGTTCTAGTTCTATAGTTCTGTTAAGAAATATTCTGTTTCTGAACTTTTCTGTTCTAAAACACTTCTAGTTCTATTTTCATTATTAACTGTTCTGTTTTTGAACAATTCCAGTTCTGAAACAGTTCTTAAACTTTCAGAACTGTTTTGAAACGGGCCTCGTTCTAGTTCTGTTCAGAACTGTTCCGTTCTGAAACAATTGTAGTTATACAATAGTTTCAAACGGTTTGGAACTGTTCAAAAACAGTTGAAGTTCAAGTTCTGTTCTGATAATAAACTGTTCTAGTTCTAAAACAGTTCTAAACTATTTGGAACTGTTCTAAAACAGGCCTAGCTCTAGTTCTGTTTAGTACTGTTCACTTCTAAAACAGCTCTAGTTCTGGAATAGTTTTAAACGGTTTGAAACTGTTCCGAAACACGTATAACCCTAGTTTTTTTATGATTTTCTGCATTGTTCCATTATGAAACAGTTGTAGTTCTAAAACAGTAATAAACTTCTTGGAACTCTTCTAAAACAGACAGTTCTTAAACGGTTCTACACTGTTCGTAACTGTGCTAAAACAGGCTCGGTTGCAGTTATATTCTGAACTGTTAGTTCTCAAAGAGCTTTAGTTCTAGAATAGTTCAAAACGGTTTGCTCCAAAACAGTTTTCGTTCCAGTTATAATCTGTCCTATGTTCTGGAATGCTCTGTTCCGAAACAGTTTTAGTTCTGAAATGACATCCAACTGTGTAGAACTGTTTTGAAACAGTCCTACTTCCAGTTCTGTTCTGAATGGTTCTATTGAATTAATATATTCTTAAATAATTCTAGTTCTGAAATGATTCTCAACTGTTTATAATTGCTCTGAAACAGTCCTAGTTCTAGTTGTAATCCAAACGGTTCTGTTTCTCAACTGATCTGTTCTCAAACAGTTCTAGTTTCAGAATTGATCTGTTCTACAACTGTTCTACAACAGTTCAAAGTGCCTGAATTGATTAAACGGATTACCAAAGCGTGCCTCGTAATTGGCAATCGCGAGGGGGGCAATTATCATCGAGTCATCAACAACCGTTGATTGTTATAAACCGACCGCTCGGATCTTCGCGGATCCTGCCTGGGATAATGCCTTTCGCGGCCCAAGTTTCGCAGTATAGCCACTTTGTGAAAATTACGTCCTCTCTAATTTGCCGATTACGCGCACGCGACGGCGTTTCGATTTTCATAGCGGCGATTCAGCAAAACTTACACGAGAAATTCATTGTGCCAATTCTACGTTATGAACATTGGACACTTGATCCATAAGACATGTCCAGAATGTTGATTTTAGTTCTGTGTGCACTGTTTACGTGTGCGTAGGATTGATGTGAGTACCTGATTCTGGTACCTGGTACCCAATCTTGGTACCTGATACAAAAAATGACTTTGACAAATAACTGAGTGTCAAAGATAGTCGGCCTGGTACCAGATTTAAGTTCCAATGTTAAAAAATGAGCTCAATGACACTTCCAGTAATTTCAGCCTATTTAAAACTACAAAACCTGACTTTTCTGAACTTCCACTCCAAATCCGTGAACGTTTCTCAAACTTGTGGTCTGAATGACACGTCTGAAAAAGTAAATGGACATGGAAAAAAAGGTCCATTGATATAAACGAGTGTTACGATGCCCGGGAAACAAAATAGTCGATATTTCCCATTCGGAAAGAGAAACGGGAGCGAGGCGGTAACGGAACACAGGCTCGCGCGCGCGCGGTTCCATCCGCGAGAAGCGTGATATTATTTTACCGGAAGTGGCGCTCGCGGTGTAACAGCCCACGACTCGCGTTGTATTCAACAAGCGAGTTCGACGGCTGCGAAATTCTGATGAAATTAGTGATCAACGTTAATTTTCCCGACATGCCATTTTCCCGAAAGCACTTTTCCGACAGATTATGTTCAAGACTCGCGTTAAGTACAACAAGCAAGTTTGGCAGCTGGGAAATTTCTATGGAATTAGTGATTATCGCCTATTTTTCCGACATTACATTTTCCCGAAAAACTATTTTCCCGAATTCACTTTTTCCGACGGACAGCCCAAGACTCACGTTATATGCAACGAGCGTGTTTGATGGCTGCGAAATTTGAACGGAATTAGTGATGACCGTCAATTTTCCCGAAAAACCATTTTCCCGAAAGCACTTTTCCGTCAGATACAGCTCAAGACTCGCGTTACACTTAACAAGCGAGTTTGATGGCTGCGAAATTCTGACGAAATATTAGTCATCACCGTTAATTTTCCCGACATACCATTTTCCCGAACGCACTTTTCCGACAGATTATGTTCAAGGCACGCGTTATGTTTAACAAGCAAGTTTGACGGCTGCGAAATTCTGATGGAATTAGTGATAAGTGTCTATTCACCAGATATGATATTTTCCCGAAAAACCATTTTCCCGAAAGCACTTTTTCCGACAAACACAGCCCAAGACTCGCCTTATATTTAAGAAGCGAGTTCGATGGCTGCGAAATTCTAATGGAATAAGTGATGACCGTCAATTTTCCCGAAAAACCATTTTCCCGAAAACTTTTCCGACAGATTATGTTCACGACTTGCGTTATATTCAACAAGCAAGTTTGACGGCTGCGGAATTCTGATGTTATCAGCGATAACAGTCTATTTTGTCAATATGCCATTTTCCCGAAAAACCGTTTTTCCCGAAAGCACTTTTTCCAACAGACACAGCCCACGACTTGCGTTATATATAAATGCAAGTTCGACGGCTGCGAAATTCTGATTAAATAAGTGAATACCGTCCATTTTCCCGAAAGCACTTATTCCTACAGACACAGCTCACAATTCGCGTTATATTCAAAAATCTAGTTCAACGACTGCGCAATTCTGATAAAATGACTATCATCCATTCTCCCGAAATAACATTTGCCCGAAAGCACAAAAAACGTCGACGAAAAAAAATTTACTAACAGACGTGAATTTTCCGCGATTCGGGCGAGTGACTTTCGGGAAAATGTCGTATTCTTACGCCACCATTTTCAATTTTCCCTCATCCTTTCGAACTTTTCCTACTGTGTATTTCTTCCTTCTCTACGCCAACGTTCTCGATAAATCACTTATATCGGCGTGCCGCCCATACACGAACGGCGCACTTGTCTCCCACAAGTGCCAAATGCGTGATTAATGTACCGGTTAATGAATGACGTTGGCGTCGAGTAGCCGAGTTGCAGTCGCGATCTGATGACTTTTTCTTGGACCGTGACGACCCTCGTCCCTTTCGAGCTCTGCTGCGTCCTCGTGGTCCTTATCACTTGCCGATAATGGTGCTGCTGGTGGTGCCCCTGCGGCACCAGCCTCTCCCGCGGCTCGATCATCGTCACCCCAAACATTTTTTTTTCACCCCGGAGGGTTATTTTCGGGAGGAATATCGGGTTTTTGATTTATCGAGTGTCTCGTCAGAGGATTTTTTCGGGCTAGTCATTTCGAGGTTGGTCGTTTTTTTCGGAGGTTCCTAAACGATCGTGGGGTTCCGCGTGAGTATGGTGTTTTTATGGTGTTTTTTTCGTTTTTCAGCTCGTTTGGGGTATGCTTTTTTTTGTAAATTTCTGATTGCTACTAACAAACGTTGATGAATTTGGTATAAACAAAAATTTTCGTCGTTTCTGATAAAACTGGTGATCAATCAAATAAGCAGTATATAAATAACCATCATGTAAATAGAAAAAAAGTGCAATGTCGTTAACCGTCAAATCTGAAGAAAATAGCCGTTAGAAATCTGCCATATTGATTTCCAAAACGGCGCGAATTTTTGAACTTCTCAGTCCATTTTTTTCTGCGAATTTATTGCGACTTTTGCAGTCATAAAATCAATTATGGGGATAATCGTCAAAAATGATAATGCCACAGAGTTTTCTCGGGAAACAAAAATAAAAAAGAAGTTCAGTGTCGTTAACCGTCAAATCTGAATAAAACAGCCATTAAGAATCCGCCATATTGATTTCCAAAACGGCGCGAAATTTTAAACTTCCCAGTCCATTTTTTTCCGTGGTACAAGTGCATTGATTGCGACTTTTCAGTCGTAAAATCAATTATAAGAACAAAAATGACAACGCCCGAGTTTTTCGATGAATAAAAAAAAGTTCAGTCTTGTTAACCGTCAAATCTGAAGAAAATAGCCGTTAGAAATCCGCCATATTGATTTCCAAAACGGCGCGAAACTTTAAACTTTCCAGTCCATTTTTATTCGTAATAAAAATAAAAAGATCGCGACTTTTTCAACCGTAGAATCAATTGACCGCCACAGAGTTTTCCCGCGACATGGAAATGCCATTAAAACGTCGTTTTCACTGTCGCCATTTTTCTCGCGTGTAATTGATCGCTCGTTACAACTTTCTAACGTCAATTATTTTCGTGCTTCATCATCGCGAGCTCGTTTCAATCAAACGCGTATTGATGGAATTAAAAGGACGTCGACTGTGAGGAAATGATATGGATAGTTGACAATGTTTGGTAGAAAAAAATTAAAAATAATTTTCGGAAAATTATTCAAAATTTTGGGTCATCTGTGCAAAATGTTTCATGATTTCTGATTATTATGGAAGCATTTTCTATCATTTTTGGAAGTCAGGAAACGAAATTTTTGTATTGATAAAGAAATTAAAATTTGTAGTATTTTTTAATAGTTTTTTATATTGTTTGTTAATTTAGAAAAAATGTGGCCATTATGAAAAATTATCATAATTTTGTCAGATTTGTAATATTCGGCCACCGTAAAAAACATAAAAACTGTCAATTTTTATCATCATTCTGATTTTGCATCATTCGATGTCGAGCAGTTTTTGAAAAAATTGTCTTTGGATGTATTCAATGTTCAAAATAAATTGAAAAAAAAAATTGTAAAAAGTGTACTCAGACTTGAATACTGAGGTTATTTTACGATGTATATATAAAAATTCAAGTGCTATGTAAATAAAGTAATTGATAAATAGATAAATGAATGATATTTGAGTCTTTTGTCAGTAATAGAACGAAATCAAGGGAAAAACAGCTTGATGATTCGTCATCAAAACGCGTCATTGCGAACCGACGCTCCTAATTACATAATTTCCTTGGTAACAGGGTAAAGGTAGACGAGTTGACTCGCGGGATTATTGCGAGAATCGTGCCTCGTTAATTGCGAAACCCGCGACTCGCAATCACGCCCGCCCGCGCAAATTTGTACATCGCGAGAATAAAATTAAGCTTGGAAAACTCAGAAATTTTCTTTCGAAAAAATTCGAGTATCTGAGTTTTACGTAAAAATTGAATTTAAAACAGAAAAAAAGTTGTTTGCGTGAATACTATGGAATGCTGACATTCTTTTCAAGAATTTGAATAATTCGAGGATTTTTTGATTACTTTCAGAATTTACAGAATTTCATCAATTTTTGGTGTTTTTTTGTTCGGTTTTTTATACGATGTTTTAGGAAATTTTAGATGTCTTTTTTTTGAAATTCGGAAAACATTGGAATCGCAGTTTTATTTCTGAAAATAATTCGAAAATCTGCACCTGCGTGGGAATTAAGAAATTTAAGACAGAAGAAGGAAAATTTGTTGAGAGTATTTTATAGAGCTTTGTCATTTTTAAAAAGAATTTTTATAATTTTGAGGGTTTTTTAATTACCCTTAAAACTGATAGAATAATTTTGGAAAGTTTGGATGGTTTTGTCGGTTTTTATACGATGTTTTGGGGAATTTCACACGTTCATCTTTCGAAATTTAGAAAACGTTGGAAAATCAGTTTTATTATTCGAAATAATCCGAAAATCTGCACTTCCGTGAGAACTGGATTCAGAAAATGGACAGAAAATCCTTGAGAGGATTTTAAAGATTTTGTCATTTCAGTTTAGCAGAATTTTCCCAGGACTGTTAATATATTTTTAGCCTTTTGGGATGATTTTTATGGAATTTATATGTATAACATTTTAGAAAATTTGAATTATTTTTTTTTAAGAGCGTTAATTTTGATACGTTAATTTTGTAAAATTAGGAAATCGTAACAAATTGTTTTTTTTTTTTTTTTTTAATATTTTTCTTTTTTTTTTTTTTTTTTTTATTTTTATTTTTAAATTCAAGACAAAAAAAACATTTGTCTTTCAGAATTTTTATACTATCGAGGGTTTCTTAATGACTTTTAGAATTATGGAATTTTAGAGAATTTTAGATTTTTTCTTTGGTTTCTATACGACGTTTTTGTAAATTTTGAACGTTAAATTTTTCGAAATTCGGGAAAATTTTGACACTTAATATATTTTTTCCGAGATAATTCAAGAATCTGCGCGTATATACGTGGAAATTGGATTTAGAAAATTGAAAGAAAATTTTTTGGAGCGTATTCTATATAATTTCGACATTTTGTTAAGAAATTTTCGTACGCTTGAATTTTTCAAATCATTTTTGTCATATTTGTAGCGATCTGGGAAATTTCTATGTATTTTCCGCCATTTTTAACGAGATTTTCAAAAATTTCACCCGTTGAATTTTTCGAAATGGAAAAAACGTGCGAGACTTGCTTATTTTCCTTCGAAAAATTTCTACAATCTGCCTTTACGTAAAAATTTCACTCGGAAAATGAAAAAAAAAATTCATTCGAGACTATTTCCACAATTTCGTCATTTTATTGAAAAATTTCCCTAAGAATGTAGCCTTTCAAAAATAATAATTGTGAAAAAATCATAAAATTGCTTTACATCGTTATAAATTCTCTCGTTTTTTACGATGTTATTGAAAATTTTGCTCGTCACATTTTCTTAATTCCCAAAAGTATCCAACTCCCGATAAAATTCTCTTAAAAAATTCGAAAATCAGCGTTCACGTAAAAAATTAAATTTGAAAAACTCGTATAAAATCAAACTTAAATTTAGCAAGTACATATATCCTGCGAAACTAATGGGTAAATTCCATGGTGCCCCATAGAAAAACGTAGAAATAATCACAGGAAGCGAAATTTCCACGCGGAAGTCGCCGATTGAATTATATGGGAGAATCTCTCTTTCCATTGTCGTCGTAAATATCGTAACCCCCCCCCCCCCTTCTAAGAACGTACAACGCATTGGAAATAACAAAAAGAACGTGACGTTTATGGGTCAAGACGCATCCTACATTTCAATACATTTTATTAGCGATGCTTCAAACGTTTTCTATGGGAAGGCAAAATTCAAGCTACGAAAACATGTGAAATGAAAGTAATAAAAAGGAATAAACTGACTAAAATGTCGTTAAATGATAATTTCATGACACTTTCTATTAATAGTAACAATAATTGAATAATTTTTACCATCACCGACATTAGATTTTCGGAATTTCCACATCACTTTTTTTATATATTACGAGAGAACTTTCTTGTCCCTAAAATCACAAATGTCAAATTATTACCAATAATACGTAACTTTTGAATATACAGATTTCGTAACCGAAAATTCAAAACGAAAAAATCATCAATAATAAACGGGCTTTCGCGTGATGAAATGTACGAAACGTGACGAGAACGGAAAATTGGATAACCACTTTGGGACATGATTGACCAATTACGTAATGCAACGAAAAATTGCAGTTGCATAACGATCGAGTATCATCGGCACTTGAAAATCTGACTGTTCAAAATTCAAAGTTCAATGAAAGTTCAACTATCATTTGGAACTTTGGATTTGGATGTAACCTTTTTTCGATCATGGGAGAAACTTTGAGAATGACTAGCTAAAGTTTTTTTTTTTTTTTTTTTTTTGTGAAATTTTGGGAAGTATTCAATTTGTGAAGAAATTCAGATTTTTAGAAAATGTATTGAAAATACTCGAAAGTAACTGAAATTTTTTGAAAATGGGAGAAAAGTAGTAATTTTCTGACAATTTCATTAAATAATCATACGTTCGGAAATTTTTGGAAATTTTGGTAAATTTCTTGGAATTTCAATGAAGTTTCGTATTTTGTAATTTTTTGACAGATCCGGAAATGTCGCGAAATTTGAATATATTTTTTTCTACTTGGATAAATTATTCTAATTTTGAGAGTTGACGAAATTTTGAAGATGATTGAAAATGATCAGAATTTTTTGGAATTTTGACCAATTTTCGAAAAATGATGAAAAGTTTGGGGAAACAATGAATTTGAAGTGCAATTCCCAACAATTT
>JAPYZK010004330.1:0-10585 GCA_030522785.1 Platygaster equestris
GGAGTTTTGAACTTCAGGAGTTTCGAAATTATGGAATTAAAAATGTTTTGAAGAATTTTCAACATCTGAAGTCTCTGAATTGAGAAAATTTAGTGAATTTTGAATGATGTCGCAGTTCTGAAGAGTTTTCGAGTTTCGAAGTTGATAAGTTTTGAAATTCCGAATGTTTGAAGAATTTTCAAGTTGTAAGTATTAGAAGTTTCCGGTTTTCTCAAAATTAAAATCACGCTGAATTTTAATAATATCGGAGTTGTAAAGCTTAGATTTTGAGAAATTTCGGACATTTCGAAATGTTGAAAAATTTTGAAGTATTTCGTAATTTTCAAGGATTTCCCAGTTTTCAACTCCAGAAGTTTCGAAATTTTGGATTTCAAAAGCCTATGGAGTAAAATCGAATTTCCCAAGTTTAAAAGTTTCCAAAAAAATTTTTTTCCAACTTTTGCTGCTCTCGAAGTTTTTGAAATTTCGAAACTTCAAAGCTATAATAAGAATTTTATTTTTCAGATGAAGAGCCTTTTTCTACTTTGTTCTATTTTAGCTTTTTCAACATTCATCTCTCCGTCGAAATCATGCAGATGTCGAGCTCCAGATTTTCAGAAAATGTTTTGCAACTATTCATTCGGTAGGTTTTCATGGCCAACTACATAAGATTCCATTTACGAAAGCTAAGCTGGATTTAGGCAGTTTTCCCTAAGGTGTACTTTATCAGAAAAAATCAAAACAGGAGATACAAGAATAGAACCTTCATTCTCAATGTTACAATATCTACGACGATGCAAAAAATCATGAAATGTAAAACTCAAAAAGAATAACTCATAAAAATATCAATGTACTTGACACTGAAAACAGTAAGTTACGCCACTCCAAATTGCAAATAAATTTGAGCTTCTCTCATTTCAGATGTAATGAAGAGCTTGCAAGACCAGGATTTAAGCTCTTGCAAGCTTTTACTAGTGCTGAATATTAGTTTTGAGCGGTTTGTTTGATAAAACTCGCATGTGTCGAAACCAAGTTATCACTAAGCATGTAATGTACTGATAAACAATTTTGTTGACAGTTGCTGTTGTGAAAGTATCGAACTTAATTCGCCAGCAAGGATCTAACAGCTTTTACTCAGCAGATGTTTTAGAAGTTTTCAAGGTGAAAACTCACTTAATTCAGAAATTTTCTTGCGTTGTCGTAAATTTCGAAGGGTTTGAGAAAAATTACTCAATAATATCGTATTTTGTGATTCTTAGAGGATTTTTCATTCGGATTCGAAAGTATCGTATTTTTTGAAAGTTATTCGGATTGATTCGTCTCTTTTCGTGAGTTCAGAAAAGTTCGGGAAATTCTCGTAGTTTTCGATTATTTACAAATTTCGTAACTTTCAAATTACATTTTATGAGTTTTCTGATGACTAAACAAATGTGACCTCTATCTTTTGAAAATTTGACGAAAAATTTAAGGAATCTAGAAATTTCGTCTGAATGTTTAAACATTAGTAGAGTTTTCGATGATTAGAAGAAATAAGATATACAATTTTGTATGGTTCCACAGAATTCTGAATTGTCTTATAGAAAATTGACAATTCGGACGAGATATTTTAGAAATTTTAATAATTTCGATAATTTTCCATAACCCTCGAAAATTTCTGATGATTGTTCAACATTTCAGCAATTCTTACAAGAATATGCACAATCTTTTAGAAATTTAGGGAAATTCACAGATTCGAAAGATTTTTATGTAAAATTATTTCAGAATACTGGAAGCCCACCCATTACTTCAAAAAAAGTAACCGTCATGTTTGGACGCACTAGTTGTGATGTTTTTCCGAATCCACCACAAACTGTTGTAGTCGGTACTTCTTCCACCTCTGGCACAATTCGACCTAATTTGTGTGGCCTATATCGTTCATGGACTTCAAATTTGGATGATAACGAGAAAAAGAATTTCAGATCAGTGTACCAACAAAAATGCCAATGTTCTGTGAGTGACATTATCTTTGTAACTTTACAGTTGAAGTGTCGAAGTATAGAGTTCATGTATTCACAGCAAGAAACTGAGGAATTGAGAAAAATTTGTATTTTGTATCACATATTTGCCCAAATCTTGTGTATCTTTTACAGGGGCGGATCCTGAAAAATATTTCGAGGGGTGTTTTCGAAATCTTTATGTACATGACATTGATATGTTTTGTATTTATTTGATGAGTAATTAGCATTCATAAGCTACGTTGAATGTCATTTTTCAATTTTTCGACAGACATTTCATTAACACTACTCAGTTAACTAGAGTAATTCTGGATTAAATAGAGTTAATTTTAGAAATTGTCAACCTCAAACTATCTATTTCAAATTTTAACATAAATCTTAAAACTTTGATTATAAACATCAACATTGAAACTTTTAACTTTAACATCAAACTTAAAATTTCAAATTTGAACATCGAACTTGAAACTCGACTGTCCACTTGAAGCTTGAAACTTCGAATTGCAATATCGGATTCACACACAAATTTGAAACATGAATTTTTAATTCGAAACTTCAAACTTTGAATTACAACGTTGAACTTTGAACATATGATCCCCGATCATCTAATTTCAACTTTGAGCTTCAAACTTACAATTTGACTTTCGAAATTTCACTTTGAGCTTCAAACTTCCATTCTTATAACAACTGATCTCTAATTTTACCGTGAAACTTTGAATTCCAACTTCAAACTTTGAGTATAAGCATCAAATGTCATATTCCAGCATAAACTCCAGACTTCAAACTTTGAAATTGAACTCTGAATTTCGAATTGAAAATTCAAACTTCCAACTCCGAACTTAGGATTTTTACTTAGAATTTCAAACTTTGGTTTCAAACTATAAACCTCAAACATAAACCTCCAATATGGAATTCAAACTTTGAACTAAAATCTTCGAATTATACTCTAAACTTGGAATTTGAACCTCGAACATCAAATCATAACTTCAAACATCGAACATTGACTTTGAACTTTTATTCTGAACTCCATATTCCCAATTTAAACTTTAAAGTTCGCATCCAAACTTTAAACTTTGAGTATAAACTTCACGTTTGAACTTGAACTTGTATGGATGAACGTCAAATTTAACCCACGAATTTCACATTCAAACTCGACACTCCAAACTTTCAATTTTGACTGTTAACTTCCAATATAAAATATGAATATCAAACTGAAACATTAAATTTCGTATTTTAAATTCGAACTTTGAACTTCAGGTTCTAAATACTATTCAAAACTCTAAATTCCCACTGTAAACTTCGAACTTTGAATTTAAACTTCAAATTCAAACTTAAAACTCTCAACTTTAAATTGAAACCTTTAATTCCAAACTCTGAATATGAAATGTCAACTTAGAATGGTGAACCTCAAACTTTAAATTTGAACGTTGCACTACAAATTTTGAACTTCGGTTTTGAAGTTCTTACTAATATTCTGAACTACAAAATCCCAATGTAATTACAACTCCAGAATTATAATGTGAACTTTGAACATTTGGGGTGGGAGGGGTTTGCACCCCGCAAACCCCCCCTACTAGATCTACCACTGATTTTTCAGAATTTTCGGTTTCGTAACGAACTTTTGGAAAATATCACGAATTTTTCACTGTTGATAGGATTATTTTTATATTTTGAAAATTTTTACTTCTTTCAGTGAATTTTCGATGTATGTTTGAAATCGTACAGTATTGATTCCCAACACTTTGAAAAATTCCCTTACTATTTTATAGAATTTTGGAACTTAAATAAGTCAGAATTATTGGAAATATGTACTACCATCCCAAAAATTCCATGTATCGTAAAACTTTTATTCATTTTCGATATTTTCACAAAATATGAGTTACTACTAAATTTCGATTTAGATTCTCGATTTAGATGCTCATTTTCGAAAATTTTACAGATTTTTCTGATAGTTTCAATATTTGAATAATTCTAATAAATTCTCAAAATTTTCTGATAAAAAAATCACTGACAGAAAACAACTTTTTTTACTTTTACTAGAGAAACTTACTAAATTTCAATTTTCGTTTCGTAAAACATGAAATTCGCTGGATTTCGTTAAGAAATTTCCATTTTTCGACAGGGAAAGTTTACGATCCAGAATTTCCTTCATTAAAAAATTGTTTAAAAACATATGTTGTCCAATTTTTGCAGAAACGCGTGACCAACCCCGCTGGCTACATCACCTGCATGTAATACGACGTATTCAGATGGAAAATAAATTCATGTGAATCGATTAATTAATAATAGTTCATATTGATCATCATATTGTTTTCATATGCAGACTGAACGACAAAAAAAATGTCAAACAAATTCATTATCAATTGGTATCCTCAATCGGATTTCTACAGCCGAAATCTGCTTCGAAAATTCAATTTGCAAAGACGCTTTCTTCATGAAATTAATCTACTACCAATAATAAAGCTATCTTATCCTGAAATGATTGTTGTTATATTTCCGAGACAATGATAAATTGAATCATTCTACGAAACCATTCGAGTAAGACTTATATGATAATTATTCAATCCAACACAACACCAAACTAAATAAAACTAATTTCCAATGTTGATACAACTGAAAAATTACAATATTTTCACTCAATGACGTCTTTTCGAGAATTTGTTACATTTGTCATTGTATGATTTCGTAAAAAGACGACTCAGTGTATATAAAGAGCAAATGTTATTTTTTATTCAAGTTTCACTGCTCTCTTTCATGCAGCACACGAAAGTAAATTTATTTTTCTGCCTAATTGACTAATTATTTACGTCAGCTTTCATGATTACGGAACAAAATTAATAAGAGTGAAATGAATTTGGATCGTTTTTGAGTACACTTTTCAGAATTTCGAATACATTTAAGAAAACTGTCTTTTCCGTATTGGTGAATTACGGAGATTTTCATTTCAGATGAAACCTGTTTTTGTATTTTGGTCCGTGATGGCTTTTTTTATTTTTGCTTCTTTATCGGAATCGTGCAGATGTCGGTTTGGAGATTTGCAGAAAACTTTTTGTGATTACTCATTTGGTACAGTTTTGGATAATTATTACGTATTTTTGCTTGGATTATGAAGTTTTTCGTAAATATCGCTCGAAAGTAGTAGTTCTGAAAAATTATACATTATATTATTAGTTGGTGTTGTGACAGTGTTGGACCCGATTGGTTGGGAAGAATCGAAAAGGATTTACCCAGCAGACGTTGTAGAAATTTACAAGGTAAAAATTCGAAAATTTTCGGCATTGTCGTGAACTTTGGAAAATTAAAAAAAAGTCCTAATTATTCTAAATTTAGCGGTATTTTTAGTATTTTTGACTTAATTTTAAAGTGCCGGAATTCTGACGAGAAATTATAATTTAATATTCAGAATTATTGTGATATTCAATATTATAATTCGATTTTGAATAATTAAATAATTCCGAAAGCTTTGAAACAGTTGTCTGAAGATTCAACAATTTTTATAGGAAAGGATTCCGATTACCCTGATGGATCAGAAGGAACGCGAGGGAACGCAAAGGGACGTTCCCTTGCGTCCCACCGAAGGGACACTAGGAAGGAACACTATATAAATTCTTCAAGTAATTTGACAAAAAGTTTTGTACACCCTTTATTTGTTGATATTATACTGGTTCTAGGTAGTATGAACATTTTTCATGGTTTTTTACCACAAAAGTTCCATGTTCTTACATTGTCTACTGGCACACAGTTTAAGTATATTCAGGGCCGTAGCCAAGAATGCGGGCCCCGGGTAGGAGGGGGGCAAATGATTTTAAAATTTTAATAATAAACCCAAAATTTTCAGATTTTCAGAAATTCGAAATTTCAAAATTTTGAAAAAATTCAAAATTGTCGAATCTTTTGACATACTTCAAAGTTCCCAAAAAATCGAATTTTTAAATTTTCTGACAAACTTGAAAAATTTTGATTTTTCGAAAAATTTGAAATATTCAAATAACGTAAAATTTTAGAAATTTCGACATAAATGAGTATTTCCAAATTATCGGAAAGTTCGAAATTATGTAATGTTCCAAAATACTGACAATATGCAAAAATTGTTAAAAAACTCACATTTTTTGAATCTTTCGAAAAATTCCAACTTTTAAAGTTTTGTTGAAAAACTCAGAATCTTGAAAATTTTCGAAAAACTCGAATTATCGGAAAATTTTCAAAATTTTCTGGGAAAAATATCCGAAATCACGATTTTTCCGAAAAATTAAAATTTGAGTCATGAATTCAAAATCTGATGATACTGTGAATTATTTAAAATCTCTATACTTTCAAATTTCACCGAAAAACTGCAGGAAACTTCTGAATTTTTAAATAATCTTAAATATCTTCGAATTTCATGGAATGAAAATTGCTCAATTTTTCGAAAAACTCAAATTTTGTTAATTTCCTAACAGACACAACAAATTACTATCATTCGAGATACTTAACGTTTCCAAATTTTCCGAAAAAAATCGGAATTTCAAAAATTTCCGGAGAACTGCAAATGTTATAGTGTAAAGGTATTTTCCGAAATACTAACAATTTCGAAAATTTTCGCAAATCTCATAGTCTTAAGTCTTTTGAAAGACAGGGAATTGAAAATTTTATCAGGAAACTCAAAATCAACATTTTTTAATTTTTTGAAAAAATGTCAATTCCAAAATTATCCAAAAGATTGAGTATTCTTAAATTTTGGAACAACTTAAAATGTTCAGTTGCTGTGTGGAAATAATAAATTTTTTAGAAGTTCCAAAAAACTTACAATCTTCAAATCTCTTCAAAACTCGGAATTCTAAAATTTTTTGAGAAACTCGAATATTCTTCTAATTTTCTGAGACATTTAAAATTTTTAGATTAATTACTCAATAAACTTAGACTATTGGAATCATTTGGAAACTCTTAAATTTGAAATAACGTACTTTTCCTCTAACTTTTTGGATATTTTTAAGAACATAGCGATTTCGCAAATTTTTTTGAAACTCGCCATATAGTTCCAAATTATTCCGGCAAACACAAAGTCTCCAAATTTGAAAATAAACCTCGGAATCTTCAAATTTTGAATTTCTCGTAAAACATAATTATCACAGTCTTTCGAAAAACTCGAAATTTCCGAATAACCTGAATGATTAATTATTAATTAATTGTTTTCGAAGTTTCAAAGAAAGTTAATATTTCCGAGTTTTTTTTTCAAGACTAAAAATTTCTCAATTTTTCAGAAAATGAAATTTTTCAAGTTTCTAGACAGACTTAAGGAACTTTTAATAATAACTAGTAATTGAAAACATTAATATTTTTCAACTTTTCGGAAAAATTCACATTTCAAAAATATTTCGCAAACTCAGGATTCTCATATTTTCGAAAAATTTGGAATTTTATTATGTTGGGAGATACTAACATTGACATTTTTTAAAACTGACGAACAATTAGAATGTTAAAAAAATTATCAAGAATATTTTAATCTCTCGAAAAGCTTATTGGAATTTAAATTGCGAAATTTTTTGGAAACTCAAACATTTCCCCAATTTTGTAAAAAAACAAAAATTTTTCAAGTTTTTGGAAAACTATAATTATTTAAACCTTTCAGAATACCAGAATTTTCGAATTCCCTGGAAAATGAATATTTTCAAAATATGTTTCCTTAATCTCCCAATTACCAGAAAAAAATTATCCTGGTAATTTCGACTGTTCAGAAACCAAAAACTTTCTGATTTTACAAAAAAACTGAATGTTCTATAATTTTCAAAGTACAAAATTTTTGAATTTTCTAAAATTTCGAAATTCACTAATGTTCCAGAAAACGAACAAATTCAACAAATTTCAAAAACCTTTAAATAAAAATGAGCGAGTAAGAAATTATTAAAATCATAGCGCGTACTTCCAAAACACCCCATTCACATTTTAAACTAACTACGCTCTTGGACAAAGCATTCAACATAATAATAATATATGTCCTTCCCGCGCAAGCGCAATATTCCCAGTATTGGCTGAATTTCCGCTCTTTGTTAGGAATATTTAGCACGTTTAAATATGTCTATTGCACAAAAAAAACATTCCAATAAATTAATCGTACACTATTGTTAAGAACGTTCCTTCGGATCCATCAGGGTACTTCGAGTTATATGATAATTATATGCAATTTCCATAGTATAGTAATTCAATTGTCAGGAGTTAATTCAGTAAGTAATTTTAATTTTCGGGAAGTATGAAAATTTCCGTTCGAATTTTTTTACTTTGGGAAAATTTTCGATGGTTCAAAAGTATATCTTACAATTTCCGGTGATTTCACAAAAAATTTCGTGATGACGGGGGGGGGGGGGGGATATTTATAATTTCAAAAGTTTTATATTTTTATGGACAACGCTGACTCATTGTTATTAAAATAATAACGAATTCATCCAAACTTTTATCATCGTAGAATTTTTTACATTTCCTTTGATTTTCCGCAGTGTCAGGAAAAAGGTGTTTTATTGCCAGCAGAATCTCGAAATAAAACCGAATTTTTCCAAAAAGTTACAAAACAATGATTAACTAGATCCAAGTTTAAAAAATTTTTCATTTACGTATCACGTTCGCAAAAAACGTTCACAAAAATAGTTTTTAGTGATTTTGATGATCTATTGAAATCCCTGCAAACTGAGAATAATTTAGAGAATAGTTTTTTTAATCACAAGCTAAAATTACTGCAGAACACTGCAAATCCACCGATCGCTTCGGAAAGAGTGAATGTCTCAGTTGGATCCACTAGTTGCAGCGTCAGGCTAAGACCACAAAAAAAGTATCTGATCGGTAGTTCTGCTAACACCGGAAGATTTAACCCTTCACTATGTGGCCTACTCCGTCCTTGGTCTACTCATATAAATGAAAACGAATGGAAAAATTATAGATCAGGGTACCAGGAAGAATGCCAATGCTACGTGAGTAATTTGAGTGTAATGAAGTATGCACCTGCCAAGAAGACTACGAATTCGTACGACGGGGATATACAGGGCAAGATAGGGAGTCGGGTCTCCTTGTGTAGTCTTCTTGGCACCTGCAAGGCATGAAAATGCAGTGGCGAATCCAGTGGGAGAGGTTGGGGAGTTCAAAACCCCCCTTAAACCTCAAAATTCACATCATAATTCTTAAGTTGTAATAAAATTGGGAATTTGTAGTTCGGAATAGCAGTAAGAACTTCAAAACCAAAGTTCGAAATCTGTGGTAAACTTTTAAATTTGAAGTTTGAGGTTCACGATTCTAAGTTAACAATTCAGATTGAAAGTTCGGAGTTGAAGGTTTGAATTTGAAATTAAGAGTTTCAAGTTGAAATGTAGTCTTGTAATTTGAAGTTGATAATCCAAAGTTAAAATTCAAAGTTCGAAGTTTGAAGTGGGAATTTCGAGTTTCGAATAGTCATTTAGAACCCAAAGTTTAAGGTCCGAATTGAAATGATTGAATTACCCGTTTTCATTCGATATTTATAGTTCATATTGGAAGTTTACAGTTTTAATTGAAAGTTCGGAGTGTCGAGTTTGAATGTAAAGTTTATAGGTTAAGGCTAAAATTTAATATTCATATTTCGAAGTTCAAGTTCAAATGTGAAGTTTATGCTTAGTGTTTGAAGTTTTATTTCGAAATTTGAAGTTCGAATCGAAAATCTGGGGTTCAGAATAAAAGTTCGAAGTTCAAAGTCAATAATTCGAGTTTTTCGAAAATTTGAGAAATTTTGTGTATTTCAACAAAATTTGAAAGTTGAGGTTTTTCAGAAGATTCAAAAAATGTAAGTTTTCTGGAAATTCCCGAACATTATCAGTATTTTGGAACATTATATAATTTCAAACTGTCCGATCATTGGGAAATAGTAATTCATGCCGCAATTTCTAAAATATTTTTCAATATTCCAAATTTGTCGAGAAATAAAAATTTTTCAAGTTCGTCAGAATATTCATGTCACGAACGAGCTTCACTCGTGACGAGGAAGGATTCGCACCGGAGAATTACCTCCGGACCTTTATTATCCCTTTTTTATTTATGGACGAATGAGGGAAGGTCAATGAAATCAAAAGATCTCTCTCCTCTTTTTACAATGATTTATTCAATAATATTAGACCTAGGGAAACATTAATGGGTATAAGAGTTATTGAAAAAAAATTATAGTTTTAAGGGTCAGCTTTTACCTCGATGCGCGACGTCTTTTCCGTCCTTTCCTGGGACCGTGTTGTCGTACGCCCTCGAGTTTCGCACGCTGAGTTTCACGCTCCGCTATTGTTTATTCAGCGATGATAATAATTAATTCGCGACCGCACTTTTTGTGGTTTTACTTTATTTATTGCAGTAATTTATTTATAACCGCACGTTTATATAGTCTTGATTTTACTTATTAATCTTTTATTCGCACTGATTCTATAAACTTGGCACACATCTCAAATACTTTTCTTTGAGGGAATGAGTGGAAAAACCTCTGGGAGCTGCACGCTCATTAGAGGTGTTTTATAGGAGAGGAAGTTTTCAATTAGCCTTTCTGGGGGCTGCACACCCAGTAGAAAGACTCTAGGAGAAGTCGACTCCTGGGAGCTGCACGCTCAGTAGGAGTCGACCCTTTCGGGTTGGAATCA
>JAPYZK010004331.1:0-20518 GCA_030522785.1 Platygaster equestris
TTGCATACAGTGCCTTTTTTTACAAATGCACAAATATGTCGCTTTTGAGTGCAAATTTTTTCGAAATATTCGAAAATTTTGGAGATTTTGAAAAATTTTCGGAAATTTTTCGAAATTTTGGAAATTTTCGGGAATTTTGGTAATTTTTGGAAATTTTTGGAAATTCAGAGAATTTAAAAAAAATTTTCGGAATTTTGTAAATTTTCGGAAATTTTAGAAATCTTTGGAGACTTTGAGAATTTTGGAAATTTTCGGAAATTTATTTTTGGAAATTTTGAAAAATTTATGGAGTTGATAAAAATTCCTTAAAATTTCTAAATTTTTACACGGTTTGAAAATTTTCCAAAAACAGTGCGCAAAATAGCGTTTTGCACACACTTATTCCGCACTGCTATACTATATCAATGAAAAATGCCATTTTGCGCCCACATTTCGTGCATTAAAAAGGGCCATCTTTGTGCATGTGTAAAAAAACATTTCACTATCAATAACTCTCCAAATTCTCATCGAATAAAAATTACCCAATCAATTTTCCAACAAAATAATTCCAAACACCGCTTTCAAAACAAATTTCAATATCCATATAAACCGACAATAATTACCATTGGGGCACTCCATTCGCATATTAACAAAATTAAAAAAAACGATTATTCGTCTTTTTTCGCAAACAACGCGCGAGTTACATATGAGATTACAGCAACGCTATTTCTTGTCAAGAAGTCGGGGCGCATTTTCCGCCGCTTTTGTCCTCCCCCGAAGTCACCCCTAAAGGTTCCTTTTTTGACCGGGGAAAAAGGTGGTAAATTTTTATTCCTTTGATACCCGATCCTTGCCTTTCGGTTTATTAGATTTCCACGGGGCGGGCATAAATTTTCGCGCGCATTTAATTTCATCGCGTCGCCGTAAATCATTCGCCCCTTCAAAAATCGCCGCGCGGCAATTTCGTTTATTAGCCAAATCCTGACGTTGTTTCTGGGACTCGCATTTTGCTTATTATTTCGCGATCGATAAATGGGATTAAAAGCGTGATTCACAACGCGCGTTGAAATAAATCACTTGCCTTTTTTTTACGCGTTTATTGGTGTATTTTTTATCAAGTAGAGTACAAAATTTGAGTTTATTTTTTAGATATTTCGAGATTATTCTTTCTGTTTAATAAATACTTTTGAATATTTCGTTTCATAATTTCAATTCTCACTTAGGAACTTCAAAATGTTTCAAAAGTTCGATTAAATTCTTCGAAAGAAAATTAATTTAAAAAAAAATGCTCAAAAATGTACTCGTTCATAAAAAATTGAAAAATCTATATTTTTCAACAAAATTTCCGTATGTTTCGTGAATTTCATTCATTTATAAATTTTCTCGAAAAATTTTTGACTTCGCCAAAATTCGAAGTCCACTTGCAAAATTTTTCCCCGTACTTCATTTAATTTCCACATCAATCCATTTATTCCCCAAACAACCCTCGAAAAACTCCGAAACGCGCGGACAAATTAATATTAATCTCGTTCGCGAAACGTCGATAAATCAACAACTGAATGGCGTGTAATTGCGACAAGCAACGGAAAATGTTTGACGGGAAATACTTGAATAACGAACGATCGCGAGACGCGCTGCGCATTTGTAAATAGCGTAATATTCGCGTGTCCAATATGAATTTCCCGCTCGGCCAGTCATTGTTAAAATCCGGTGCAAAATTACCAATAACTTGATTGTCAATCGGCTAAGTGATCAAAACCGTTTTTGCTGCGGGAAAACGCTTGTTTTCCACCCCGTGAAATCTATCTAAAATGGAACAACGAAGGTGTTTGATTTTTTGTCGGCTGGGACGCTCGCGACTTCTTGATAAACTTTGTTAAACTTTATGAACTAACGAAAAAAAAAAACCGTCGACAACTGTATTACGTAATTGTACTTGAAACTGCCCTCTATGTACATTACTTCGCCGTTTCACTGCGAATTTCGTGCAAAAAGACACGAGTAATGTTTTTACTTGTAGCTATTTTAATGTGAAGACTTGACTTTTTATACTTTTTTGTAGTGTTGTATATTTAATGTCAGCTCGGGGTTTTTTTGGGGGAGGGGGGGGGGGTTTGGGGGGGGGGAGGGGGTTTTTTAGGTTTTTGGGGGGTGGTGAGGTTGGTGAGGGGTAGTTTAGGGGGATTTCGTGAGTGGGCGAATTAATTTCATTTTTTTTACCATCGTTTTCACCGAGTTAAACTTAGTTTTTTCCTCGAAATAATATTTTCAATACTACGGCACTTTTTACGTAATATTTTTTTTTATTTTACGTAAAAATATTCTCATCAAATCAAATTTTTATTTTGACATGAAAAGTTCAAAAAGGTCCAAAAATGTTTGTAAACATTAAAAATTTTCCTAAACACTTGACTCAACTCCGTTCATCCCCTAAAAAACCCCTAACTCCCGTCCAAAAACCCACCCTCCACCCCAAAATTCATCCCGAGCTCAATGTCGCTCATAAATCGTTACTAATGTTCGTACACTATATGAAACTACATTTACTTGTATCGTTTTACGATTGGAACTAAAAAGAAATCTCCCAATAAAAACTTCTGTTACTTTCCATAATTCTTCATTTCCATTATTCTTCTCACTTGTTAACATTTTTCCACGAGACTTCGCGATTTCGTACCTTAGTGATATCTTAAGCAATATCATCCATCTCCCTTTAGCTGAAATTCGAGAGTGTCAGGGTGTTTTTCCCATTCCCTCAAGAATCCGCATTTCCTCCTGCCCTCTCCCCGTTCAATTTGTACATATATTCCCACGAGGTGTAGAGCTTAACGCTTGCGCATTCTCCGAAATACAGTGGAAACTCGTTTGAGGTGAACTCGGTCTAGGCTCGTTCCCCTTGCCGAGGTTTCACTGTAAAAGAGAGCGAAGATGTACGATAAGTTCCACGTTCCGATTCGAATGAGGCGTTTTTCGATGAGTGTGTCGATACCGCACGAGAGATGAATTTAATTTTGTACCTTGTCGACAGTAGCGCAACAAAAGGTTGGGAGTGAATGGGAATAAAAATTTTATATGTGAATAAAAAGAGAGAGCGTGGAAACAGATCCTCGATTGTGTACTTATCGAAGTATCGAGTAGTATTAAAAAGGTCCGAGGTTAATGATTATTCCTCCGGGTTTAAGGATCCTGGGCTCCCGCAAAAAACGAGGCCCTCCAGTTGTAAAGTATCTCGTTGATTAATTCGTGGTGCTGGTACTTTCTCGAGACTCTTCTTTTTTTAGGGTTATTCGATTTTACCGAGCGACAGTGACAGCTCGGAGCGTAAAAAAGCTTGGTTGGGGCTGCGAGTCTTTTTTTGGGCGCGTGGGTTGATGTTTGACCGACTTACAGGGATTTTTTGGGGTGAGGGATTTGGGTATTCAGAGGGAGAAGTGAGGTTTTGTCAGGCATTGAACAGCGTGTGATGAGCATAATGTGCAAGTGCGAATGACGAAATTTTCGGTGGAAGTTCGGAGTGAGCGGGTTCGGGGGAATAGGGGTTTACGGGGATGGAAGTAGGTTTGAGTTGGGGGAGGTTGGTTGGTGGGTTTTTTGTGATGCTGTTGTGTATTTTGATTGGATTTGGATTTTGGGTAGTTTTTGAAAGGTGGAAGAAAGTAATGAATGGTTTGTGAAGTTTGGAGGTATTCGGAGTTCAAAGAATAACTATTGGCAGAAAAAATGAAGTAATTTTCGAAAATCGACGAATTTAAAGTCGAGGATACACGAATTGAAAAATTTGGTTTAATAATTGAAGAATTTGTGTCTTAAACGCAAAACGTCTACAAATTACGAATTCAAAAATGGTAACCTCGAATTTTGATCAATTTCAAGATTCAAATCAGATAATAATAACATCTTATTTGAGCATTTTAAATTGAAAAAAAGATGATTGAAACTCGAAAAACCTCAAATTCAAATAATTTTGATAACTCACAATTATAAAATTCTAATGCTCGAAAATTGAGAAACTTAATTTCCAGATAATCGATTCCGAATATTCTAAGATTCAGGAATTCTCCGAATTTCCTCACTGTCACCGAAAATAACTTAATTTCTCAATCTCTTAGAAAAAAATACACGGTAGAAATCCAAAAAACCCCTTCAAAAAATCCTCGCTCTGACCGAAAATCGTTCAATTTCCATCTACATATTTCACCTCAAAAACCTCATTTCAACAAACCCACCGATTCCGAACTCCCACCAAATTTTCTCCCGAGCTTTCATTTCGTTTTCAGTTGAACACCCGATTCGCTATCGTTTGGGGGCGGATTTTTCACGCCGTCTTGAATGTAATAAGTACTTCATTAAGTAATAGTTACGGTGGTAAGGGAAAATTGTACATATAGAAATAATATTTAGATCGCGAAAAGTCCGCTCCGAAAGCTCTGAGGATCGGGTACTTATTAATTTACGAGTTACGACGCGCTGAAATGTGCGGAGCACGTACTAAGGACCCGTTCCTATAAATCCAATTAGAGATGAGGTAATTAGGAAAACGGCGGGGAGGTGTCAAGGTCGCGCAAGGTCACTTAAAACGGAAGTTGATCGGAATTCCCTGAAAGTTCGTCTACAGACAAAAAAATTAATGAAACTGCCCAATACACAAAATTCCACAACGGAAAACATTCCTGGATTTCAAAATTTCTAAATGGTAAACATTAAATTTTCCAGTGTCTGTTTGAAATCCAAAATTCCGAAAACAGTAAAAAAAAAAGCATGATTAACTCGACCAATGAAAACACCCCCGATGTTGTAAGCGCCTGCACATTGGCTCTAAAGAAAGTCGGCGTGATCAACGGAAAGCAATTTGAGCAAACTCAACACTGTTAGACACATTATTTATAAGGCAATCACGACTTGGCGCGACGGAAAGCTGAAAACAGCCCCCCGGAAAAACCCTCCCCGACCCCCGAATCGTCCCGGGCGGTTTTCCCCGGTGGCTGAAAAACACTAAGTTGAAGCGAGCGCTCCCCTTATTTTCAAAAACGAGCGCCTTCCTTCAACACCCCCCGATCCCCTCGGATCAACGCACATTCCACGCGAACGACTAACCCCTGCATAATTTTTCGAGTCGGGAAATGTTTTCGTAACAAAAATGCCAGAAAAGTAGAAAAAAAGGACTAAAAGTTCGCTGGAATGCAGGCGATTCGAGCGGTCCAAGTTCCAGGTTTCCTAAACGTCTTGCGTCGCGTCAACCGGAAGCGGAGGTTAGGGTTAGGTTAGGATTGTGCGAACTCGGTGTAGAACGAATAAGTATGATTACGAGTAAGACGAAGATAAAAAGAACCCAATAATTACTTATACTTATCATAGAACTAGCCGACGACTGTCTATACACAACCGTTGAGTAGATCTTGATTTTCTTTGACGATCCCCCACGATTACGAGTTTCGCATTGCATTTGATCGTTCCTCGAAAGAAGCTTTCCTTTCGAGCCGGAATCGGCTCGCGCGATAAGACAATATGAGTCGATCGTTTGACTTGATTTGGAAGACAAAGAGACCTAATGCGAAACGCGTGCATATCAATAGTTTTTCGGGACTGTAAAGACTCGCGGGTGTAACTGGAAGGACATTCGATGATTTCATGACAGTCAAGACTGATTTGTACCGGCTGAAATTCGCCACTGCCCAGATCATTTTTCGTTTTGTCATTGCGTTCACGATTGTCATTCGCGATTGTCATCAACGACCATGTTCTTAGAGGTAATCGACACTTTGGTTTTGTGAGGATTCTCTAGTGTATCTATTGTCTAAACATCCAATCGCTATTTTTATCAAAAAAGAATCATGTTAAAAATCTTTAATAGTTATCCATTGTTCACTATTGCTATGAAGAATAAAGTTTTGCTTTAATAAACAAAATGTGGTGATGTCGGTGTTTGTTGTTTCGCTGTCCTTTCATGTGTTGGAGAGGGGTTTGTTTTATTTTTGTTGTTTTTTTTAACGAGTTTGAAGAAGTTTGTGGAACAATTGAAATTGGTGAAAAATTCTCACATTATAACGGGCTTTTCAATCTAATTTTATTGTTTTAGGCTGTCTAGTTCACACTTCAGTTTAAATTTAATTCATTGTTATCTATTTTGAATGTGATTCTTATTTGAATTAGTAGGCTGTAATTTGACATTCATTCTTGGAATTAATAGTTGTATAATAATCTTGTTTTATATGTAACGTCTTCAATATTTTATACATCACAGCTGGAAGGAATGGGAATCAAATCTGATGAAGATAAATCGCTAAGGTAAGTACCTACACGCATTTTTTGAAATTATAAAAAAAAATAGGAAATTTAGTACAAATTAGTGCAGTCTCTGAAATCATCAGGAAAATTAGACAATAGTTAAAAAAAATTTCGAAATTTTTTAAAATATTGTTTTGGAAAATGTGAAATTCTGCAGAACTCGGATAAATTTTTGGAGATCTTCAGAAACATTGGGAAGTTCTCGCCAATCTCACGAAACATCGTAAGATTCCGAAATTTCCCATAATAAGAATAAAAATTACCAAACAATTATCCCCAATAAACTAAAACCGGTATTTCCTTTCCCCCGTTTATCAGTCCTGAAAATGTGGCACGTCAGCGAGAACGTGCGTGTATCAATCAGGAACGAGAAACTACGCAACTGCCCTTTTCTAACTTACGAGAGCAATCATTTGGTGAGAAGGAGAGAGCAATAGTATCGCCACCCCTGGTGGTGATCCAACTTTCATTTTCCCTCACACCGATGTTATCTGCGATATCCCTCTCTCGAAGTGGATAAAAAAAAAGGGAAATTCACTCTCTATAATGAATAGCCCCGCATATTTCCATTTAGAATAGATTACCTTTGATCCCCCCGTTTTATTCTAATGCAAGTTCGCCGCGAGTGCTCACTTTCTCCGACGTCTGTCTCGTCTAGTACCGCGGTAAAAAATGAATTGCTAATTACAATACCGAGGGAAGTTTCGGCTAAAATATTCAATCGCGAATTCCTGGAAAATGGGGTGTTGGAAGGAGGAGGGTGCAGGAATAATCGTGATGGGTCTAAGAACAATTTTGTATTCCGCGCGTCACTTCGCCGAGAGTTAAGCACGAGCTTTTCGAGATTGCCGCACATTAAGGGAAGATTGTCGGGCGCGTTTATCTATAGGTAGCTATTATCTATAAATATGAAGCGTATTTAATGTATTCGCGCGTGCCTCGCTGCATACATTTGCTCATTGGGGTATGCAGGGGTATGTCTGACTGAGGATGTGTTCGCGCCCCTATTTCAGCGTGATGTTCGCATGACGCTTCGCGGAGAGGGTTTAAATTCGAGCGACGTGGGAGCATATTGTTTTCGCCGACAATGAAGGTGAGGGATTATGATGCAAATGGGGAAAAGGGAATTGGGCTTTTTTTGGAATTTTGGATTTGATCTTGGTGATTGACGGGAGGGGGGAAGGGGGGTGAATGGGCGATTCTGAAGTCCGCAATCTCCTCATTGTGTCAGTGAGATGAGAAATTTTCTTATAATAGATTTTGATTTTCGACATTTGAAGATTTTAGGCCTTTTTTGCTTCCCCTCCTCCCTGTGTGCGTAACTGTTTAAAAATGCAAAAGACAAATATTTTGAACATTTTGAGTTTCCTGAAAATGATTATAATCATCATCAAAAAATTTAGGAGTCCTGTATATTACTGTATAGAATAATCTTGATCCTTTGACATTATTGACCTAATTTAAAAGCTGCGAAAAATATCCTATTTCATCCAATTTCCCACTCCCGATGTCTCAAGTCAGAACTCGGAACAACACGCGGCAAATACGAAACGAAATTACGACTAATTCTTGGTTTATTTCTCGGGGCGTTTCGCGTTTTCTAACGCCTCGAGTTCATTAGCATACAGTGTCAAGAATAATATGATTACAAGTGCGACTCGAGCACTTTCGTCTTACAGCGTTTGTTTTCTCCAAGTTTGAATAACCATTTCAAATTTCCATTCCTTTCTCTCGCATCTTACTTCAGTGCGCTCGGATTTCAGAATATTCTCCCATTTACGAATCACTTGTCAAATGAGTGTCTTCAACGAATTTCAATGAATTCTCAGCTCATTTTCGAATGTGATTAAAGGCTTTCAAAACCTGCCCCTACTCCTTTTTTATTATAAGTATGTAAATTTACGAATGAAAATTCTATCGAAATTTTAAGGATCCCTTAAAGCCACTCACCCTGATTTTCTTGAAGTTCGATGAATTCATTCGATTACTCCAATTGGCGACAATACTTGGATTATTTCGATTCATATAATGACTTGAAGTTTGTTAGTGTACTAAAAATACGTCAAAGGAAATAATTTGGAATTTTAATAGCATTGCGATCAGTTCTGGGATAATTACGAAATTTCGAAGATCAAGACCTTCGGTTTTGCACAGCTTACGATGTATTTGAATTTCATACATAATATTTTTCGGAAAATATTCAAAATGCAAACTATACTTTCAAATACGGAAACAACCATTTTTTCTGGTCAGGGAGGGAGAAGGAAATAAAAAAATAAAATAAATAACAATAAACTCCCAAACCCAAATTGAACATTTTTTATATTGCATAAAAATACACCCCGTGCCTTGTTACACATTTTACGCAAATCAATACAAACTATTTCATTTCGTGATCAAACTTATATTCCTATTAGCCCTTTTTTTCTTCCTCCCCAATCTCTTAATCGCCGTCCCGTTTCTCGCCCCGGACGGTAGCGCCTTAAAAACCGGCTCCTTGATTCCTTCTTTTTCCTTCGAAATTCCCTCATTATCCAGCTTTTTCTCGAGCTGATCGTTCGTATTGAGATCCCCCGTCGAAATGTTCCTTGGTACTTTATCGTAATCATTATCACCCGAAATCAACGTCGCATTTCTCTCCAAACTCGAATTAAATTTCCCACCCTCGTCATCCTTCAAAACCGTCCGATTGGAAAATGTTTCATCCGCGATTTTCCCCGCGTCGAAAACGCCAGTCCCATAATTCCTCGATTTCCACCCCTCCTCGTTTTCCGGACGTTTTTCAAATTTCGATCGAGGATTCGCGAACGTTCCCTTATCGCCTGATAAAAAGTCCTCGATGAATTGCCTGTGAGTGTTCAAAGAGCTCATTACGCGATTCAGAACGCTCTGATAAGGCTCCGAAATGGCTCTACTAAAACGAGCGGCAGTCGAAACTTTCCCAGTGTCATTGGCAACTTCCGGAAAATCCGCTCGCAGAATCTGGACCAAATACTTTTTTCCATCGTGATCCGAGCCCAAAATGAGTCTGGACCCAAAAGACTCGAAATCGGAAAATTTTTCTGTGACATTTGTCAGAATTTGCTCTTTTGGGGCGGCAGAAAATTTCATAACGTTGGATGTGGATTTTTCCTCGAAATTTTCTAACATTTCATTTTGATCTGTATTGTCCTTTCTGTTAGGGGTTTTCGGGCTTTCCTTGGAAATGTTACTCGAGAGTCCTATTTTTGGATCATTTCGAATTTTTAAATCAGGTTCTGATTTTTCTTGGGAATTTTCTTCTGTTTTCTTTCGATTTTCATAAGCTTTCGGGAATTTGTTCTTTTCATCGGGGATTTGAGTGCTAGAAATTTCCACTTTCGGAGAGTGGGACGATTTTGGACCATCAAGTCCCAATTTTTCATTTTCTTTAATTTTCTTTCGATTTTCATCGTCTCTTTTATTGTAAGCGTTGATAGTGTTATTATTTCCATTGAGAATTTCAGTGTTTTCTTCCGAAACATTACCCAAAATTCCTACTTTCAGAGCGTCCAAAATTTTCAAAATATCAAGTCCTGAATTTTCATTTTCTTCCATTTTCTTTCGATTTTCATCGAGGGCACTTATGGTACTCTTATTCCCATCGAGTATTTTCATACTTTCCTCCGTAAATTTACTCAAAATTCCCACTTTCAGATCATCCAAAATTTTAAGAACATCAACTCCCGATTTTACCCCAGAATTTTCCATCATTTTCCCCCGATTTTCACCGTCTCTTTTATTATGTGCGTTCATGGTATTGTTATTCTCATCGAGAATTTTCGTGCTTTCCTCCGAAACTTTACTTAAAATTCCCACTTTCAAATCCTCCAAAATTTTCAGAACATCAAGCCCTGATTTTCCACTTTCCCTCATTTTTCTCCGATTTCCATCGTCACTTTTATTGTGGTCGTTCACGGAATTGTTACTTTCGTCGGAGATTTTCGTTTTTTCGTTCACGACGTAAACGTAGGAGGGGAATTGTAGGTTTTCCATTTCCCAGTTGCCATGGTATCGCGGACTTATGGTGAATTGGAGCTCGTAGCGCGGCTCGTTGAACGGGCCGGACTTTTTGACGCGTCGTAGTGCCCATTTGACGGCGGGATTTTTCTGGGTCGCGCACTTGTCGCATTCGGTGCAATTGTCTTGGCAGAAAATCCATTGGGCTTGGGGCGAAACGAACAGGCTGCCCCGGGATATCGCGGCGTCGTTAGTTACCCCGGAAATCGGGCCGCGATAGAACGGGGCTTTCAACAATCGTTTGTACAGGTCGTTGTTGCGGAGGGGCGGCGGGGAGATGGTTTTGAAAATGAACTCTCGGAGCAAGTGTTCCCAGTGCTCGGGGTCGTCGAGATCCGGGGATTTGCCCTGGTTTAGGTGCTGGTCGGATGCTTGGATCACGATGTTCATAAATGGGAGGAGGAGGAGCTGGAATTTTAGAAAATGAAGGGGGTTTTTATGGAGGAATTTCGAAGATTTTCCAATAAAGATGGGTGTACTCTTTTTTTTTTTTAAATACGCAATAAAAAAAAATTGCTTGAAAACCCAAATTAAAAAAAAAAAATTCCGATCTTCACCAACATTTTTTCTCGTAACTCTCAAACAATATTACAAGTTTTCTGAAGATGAAAATAATTTTCTCACGCATACCTGAAGAACAATAAAGCACTTTTGAATGATCATGGTTCTCAGCTCAAGTCAACGATCGTACACTGACTGACACTTTTCAAAAGATTAGAAAATGATTTCAGAGCTTGGTGACGCATACAATTATGGCAACATATGACTCGTTTAACTTCGCGTCGTGTTCACGGAGAATCAAATGTCTTAATATTTTACATCGCGCGATTTCCAGAATCGTCACGTGTTCAAATATATCGAATATCAATCCACAGTGCAATTGTACAATAAACAGCATTTGATATAAACTTAGTACTTACGAATTTGTAAAGATTGATTAAAAAAATATATGCATCGGAAAAATGACTAAAATATGTTTTAAAAAATTGGGAAGATATATACCGTACTAATGATAAAAAAAAATACGGAAAAGTGTGCTTCAGTTCAAAGATGCATTTTATGTTTCAATTTGATATGTAGATGAGTTATTCCAGAATTGTTGTAAATATTAAACAGTTTTTATGGTTTCACATTCCTGCTATTATTCGATTAAAATCATTGAAAATACTTCGAAATTTCCTGATTTAGACATGATCGTGAAGCTAAAAATATAATATTGTGTGAAAAGTACTCTATTTTCGATTCAACAAGCGCGGGAATCATCCCAAGTCCTGTAAAAAAAATAATTCATGTCAAATGATGTCTTTCCGTGAATGAATAAAAGATGTCACAATTTTTTAAACTCATTTAACTGAAACTTACCTAGGCCATTTGCTTACATAATGCTTTCACTAAAGATACATTTAGGTCCTTTATCTTCCTCATTTTTGATGTTCAATGTAGACAAAAAACAGCTATGCGAATTGCAAAAAGCAATAAAAGAACCGATTAAAAGACGTATCGTTTGGCAGATGGTTAAGATTTGTATGATTAATTTGGTTCCCAACCATATATTTGAAGAATGTCACACGAAAAATACTATGAAAACTTAAACTTTCGGGAATTAAAAAAATTCGGAAGCATCTAACTTCGGAAATTCGAAATTTACAAAACTTGAATACAGAAATCTAAACATCGAATGTAATATAACCAAAATCTACTTATGAAAATACAAAAATACTTCATAAACTCGGAATTCCAGGTTTTGGAGTGGGTAATTTTATAAGTTTGAATGTGGAGATTTAAACATCGAAGATTCAGAATTGAAATTTCGCACATTCCTTTCCATTTTTCAAATTCAAGAATTTTGAATACTCGATAACATAATAAGTTTTTTCTTTTGAGTTTAGATATCTACGTCAGAGAATCTCTGAATCGGATGTGAAATTTCCAAATATCAAAATGGATGATGAGAAAAGTTCAAAAAACAAAAAAATTCGAAGTTACAAGATTATCCAACTTTCAGTCCGGCAACTGAACTTTAGAAATTCACAAATGTCCAAGCTACACAAATGTCCATACTACAGTGCACCCTATTGTGAGTACACAATACTTTGTGATGATCACAGTACACACTCACAGTTAGTGTTTCTCTTGTTTTCCCTCACTTCCAGATACAAACCGCTCTCGCGCGCGGTATGTTTCTGAGGGAGGGTGTCGATTGTGCACAAGTTTTTTAAGCACCGCATAAATTGTTCACTGGATGATTGTGCACAAAAAGTCATTTAGATTTGTGCACAATCGTCCAGTGCACAATCGTCTGGTGAAAAATTTATACAGTGCTCAAAAAACTTGTGCACAATTGACACAAAATTTATACAGTGCTCAAAAAACTTGTGCACAATTGACACCATCCCGTTTCTGATTTGATAATTTTCATGTCTTTGAACGATAAAATAGACTATGAACCCTTTGATTGTTTTTTGACTCTCTTCGCCTATTTTTCAACGTATTCATAATCCTAATTATACTTTATCGATGTATCAGCAGTACTCTCTTTCCCAATTTTCGCAAGTCCTGTAAAAAAATCTACAGAAAATGTCTCTCCATGAATAAATTAAAGATATATAACATTTTGTTCTTCAGTGACAAATATCTGGGCCGTTATGTAAAAAAGTTCCAGCGCGCCTTCCGCTTCGAAGCGAGTTTTGCCTGACTCGACGTCGAGCTACTCTACTGACGTTAAAAAACGCGCATGTTACCGCTCTCGACCGATGCCCGCGTGAGCACCGGAATATTTTTCAAGTTGATTATAACTTCCATGCTTGTTCCAAATTCGAAAATACATACATGGCTATTTTACACAAGTTTGCTCAAGAGCTGTGAGATTTAACTGAAAGTAAACGGGTGAAGCAAAAAATTAATGAGTTACGGTCGAAGTGTTCAAAAAGATCGGCGAAAAATTACGAAAAATTCCGTCGAATGCCCAAAATTTTCAATTTTGAAAAAAATGATACCTTATAAAAGTGAAAAAAATGCTTTCAAATAAATATAATTAAATTTCACTTGAAAAATTTGATTGGAAAAATTGAGAATTATCATAAGAAATTCGGGTGTTTCGATTTCTTGGAAGCATTCAAAAAATTTGAAAAGTCCGAAAAATCTTCAAAGTCAGAGATATTCCAGACTTTTGAGAAAATTTGAAAATTCCAAGGATTTTGAAAGTATTAAAAATAGTAAAAATCATAAAAATGTGAAAATTCTTAGAATTTTCTGAAAAATATACAAAATTCAGTTGTATTGCAAAGTTTGGAAGCTCTTAAGGTTAGAAAGTTCCAAGACATTTAAAAATTTGGAAAAATTGGAGAAAAAACTAAAAACATTATAAACACTTCTAGGACGCATACGATTATATTCCTCGGCTTCGCCTCGGAATATAAACTCGCATACGTCCAAAAAACTTTTTGCCTTTTGGGGCATACGATACTTTATACACCGAAGGCAATAAAGGACCGTTTATTGCACTGAGGTGTATAAATTATTTTGTAGATAATTATTATAACTGAAGTTTTAATTTCCGAGAAATGTATGTACCGTTTTAAGACGTCGTTCAGAAAATCAATAAGATGAAAAAATTGGAGCAGCTGCATATCTTTTGCGAGGTACACAGTTTGCCCGAATTTTTGATAAATATTCATTTGCCGAATAAATTATTTGAAAAATTTCCATTCTGTAAAATTTAAGATCTTAAATTGATTTCGATTATAAAATATGAAGGTTTACACATATTATAATAAATTTTTGAAATCTTGGAATCAAATCGATCTTAAAAATTGAAATGATTGCATTCACTTTTTTCAAGTTGAAAAATCCTTTATTTACACATCGGATGTCATACATATTATTTAGTGTTTTTCGTAATATTTAAAATAAGTAATAATTTGTTATTTATTAATTCAATACACTATACTATATGATCTTACCCAATCTTACCCGATGTTATCTACAAATCTGTTGGTACTGACATCGCAGCCTGGCTAGCTCAGTCGGTAGAGCATGAGACTCTTAATCTCAGGGTCGTGGGTTCGAGCCCCACGTTGGGCGAATTTTTTTATTTTTCCAATAAAATCAAAAATATAGTCCTAATCGACATGATTTTCAATTACTGGACATAAATTTACAAATTTCATGTTTTATTCATATTTGATTATGTTTATGGTTGCTTATAATTTTTTCTTCTACTACATAAATTCATTACATAATTTGTTATTAATCATTATCATGATATGACTAATTAATTATGTAATAATATGTATAATTATCAAAAACTTGCAAAATACTCCAGAATCTACTGTCACGACATCATTTTTTAATGATACCAACGTCCCATACACAAAATTAACAACTTTATCGGCATACAAAAAATAACTGAATCTTCATAATCTCACGAATATAAGGACATTTTGTTCCAACTCTTTGAAAATGATATAACACAGTATTCATACTTTTTCGACAGTAAAAAATTAATCAGACTTGTACAAAAATATAGTTAAACTGACAATTCAACACTCAAATAAAAAACAGTCGATTTCTATTTCATACTCTCTCAATACATTTCATCAATTTTGAACGTAACAGGACATTCCAAAAAAACACCAACATTTTTCATAGCTTTTCTTACAACATAAAAAAAAATGTAGAGGATTTTTTTATATTTAATTGTTAATCTTCAACCAAAAAATGTTAAAAAAGCTTGTAAAACATTTGGTTTCATAGCTTTACTAGACTACACATTTTTCTTCAACTTGCTTTAAAACGTCTTGACCATTTCAGAGAAAATTCAGTTTTATTTTGGCAACTCAATTTACAATAAGATAGAAATTATTTTTATGTACACTGCACAAATTTTTATTTTTACAATGCCAAACTTTGGCATCAATTATTACAGTTTGAACTATGTAAAATGGCTCATTCGCGATGTTTATTGAATGAGCTCAGGACCAAGAAATGATGGTCTCCGAATAATCTATTTTTTCTTGTTGTCACATTTTGCACTAATTGGTCTGTAAGTAATAGTGGCATTTATATCTTTTTCGCAATTAGAGTACGCCATTCCCAATCCAAATCCAGCGCCTGTTATTATTGGCCATTTTCCTAAAATCATTCAAAATTTAGATTAATAATTCATTTAAAAAAAAAGTATTGGTCATCAATTTTCTCAACTCCAAAAACTGCAAACTGCAAAACTTTCATTGTTTGCTTCATTTCCAACTATATTATCCATTTTTGATGGCATCAAAACCATGACTAAAAGTTATAATTTTGACAGTTATTTGATTTTTGAGTTTTTAGAGTGTTTGAATTTCAAATTGTGGGAGTTACAAAAAAATTTCAAAAACAAATATTAGATTCGAGACAAAATAATTTGTCCCGTATATCAATAATATAGAAGTCGAAAATTCCTCAAAGACCCACTAGGGGTATGTATAAACGCATATAGATAGAAGTCAAAAATTTTTGTACATAAAAAAATAGAATATCTTCATTGTTACAAAGAAATAATCAACTAATCACGACTGGAACACTGATTGAAATGTTATGTTAGGTCATTTGATAAGACGAAAACAGACAATCTCTCAATCCAAATAAACTATCGAGTAGTATATAGCAAGGGAAAAATTGATCTGAATTGACCTTACTTCTAAAGAAAAGTAATGAAAATACTGATCCGAGTACGATTCCGCCTCCTGGAAAACACACAATAAAACACGAAATTACACCACTTATACGCTCAAAATCATTTTGTACGACAAATTAAAAAATTTAATGTCGTTACCTAGCTTCAAAACAGCGTCTGTAAAACACCTATCCCATTTTCTTCCAATATCGTCTTCAGCAAACGACTTAGCCATTATTATCAATTTTTACTTGTTTTTACTTTACGTCACTTTACGTGACAATTTTTGACAATTGTAAGTTGTTGATTTTTGATGACAATAATGACAACTGTAAATAGGTTACGTCATACGCGCACACAAGCGCGGATAATAGCGCTTCCTTTTTATGTTTTTTTCCTTCTCGAATCTAAAATTGCATATAATTCAAAGATCCAAAGTCAAACTACTTTAAAACACGACAATTTGAGACATGAATATGTAATATTTGTGAAAATACTATATTATTTCGTTGTTATTGATTTTTTGGTTTGAAAATTTCAAATGCTCCCGCGCTCGCAGCTATGTTTGTTCTCAAAACAAACCTATCATCGTTCTTGTTCCGCTTTGTTCGTTCTTTGTTGTTCCTGTCTTGTTCTTCGCAAACATTGCAAACAATCACAAACAATTGCATTGAATTACATTGTTCAAACCAGTCCAAACATTGCGCGTGCTTTGGCGTGCTTTGTCAGTCGATAAGATCGCGAACCTGCGCGAACCCGACCCAACCTAGATAAATAAATATCCGCGGAAAAGTGATAAGATAAGTGATTGCGGGCAATTGCGGGTCAAACGCGGAGCGTCATCAGCTGCGCCAAAAACTCGGGCACATCGCTCTCGCGCTCTCGAAAATGTGAATTCGCGAATCTCGGGAAAATCCTCGTCCCCGCGAACTCGCGACGCCTCTCCGAGACCGCGATTTTCCGTTCTATTTTCGTACGCGCGCAGACAAGCTCGGAAAAACGCGAGGAAATGACAAACAATCGTCGTCGCGGTCAGTGATAAAAAGCTGTTGGGAAAATGCGATGGGACGCCTCAGGAATTGCCGAGTCTCGAGGTGACGCTACGTAACTTTCTTCCGGTTTTCCCCGACTACGTATCATATCGGGTTTGGAAAATTCAGGGAAAAGGGGAGATTTTGCGAGATGGTTTTAGACGCGGGAACCAGCAGTATTCCTCCGAGGAATGTTCGGAGTAGTTTAGGGAACGGCGAGCATTTACGATGCCCGAGGTTTCAGGACGCCAAGTCGGGGTCGGGGAGCCTGTCAGTATTTTTCGTTATTTTGTTTATTGTCCAACTCCTGCCGATGTCGAAAGCCGGGAAGCCGCTAGGGAACCCATACCAGATTTTAGGTATCAACAGGCATGCGACGCCCCAGGATATTCGGAGGGCGTATAAACACTTGGTGAAGGAATGGTGAGATTTTTGGCATTTGTTTTGATTTTAGATGTTGAGAATTGAAAAAAGTGTAGTTTTTTCAGTTGTTATTAAGAAAGTGACTTGAATTTTATATGCCTTGGAGAAATTTTAGAAGCATTTTTTGTAATTGATTACGAATGTCAACTTTTAGGAAATTTAAGCGAGTTTGCGAAGAATTTTGAGTTCTTGATCATTGAGAGAGTTTTATAGATGATTTCAAGAACTATTGATATTTATTTTTTATTATGTATTTAGTTATATTTATATTTGTAATAGTTGTAATTATTGTTACAATTATTGAAATAGCATTAACATAAAAGTTATTGGAAAAAGTATTATACAGTAATTGAAGAAGATATATAATTATTTGAGTAGATTTAAAATTTTAATGAATATTGTTGATAAGTATCATTCAAATGATACTTTTTCGGGTATTTTTTTTTTATTAAAAGCGTAGAAGTTGAAAAATAATAATCAAAACTTTGACGATCATCTAATTAAAATAAAAAAATTAGGGTCACTTTTTGCTTTCAAATGTAAATGCCGAAATTAAACATTCTGAAGTTTTTTAAATTTCAAAAAATTCCAAATCAAAATCTTCGACTTTTTTGAATATAAAATCTTTGAATTATTGTCGAGTTTCTATACTTCAGAACTAAATACTAAAAATTCAAAAATAAATGCATACAGTTTTCTATCATTTTAACAGCAATTTCCATTTAATTCCATTTTTAAAATCATCTAAAATGAAATTTCTATAAACTTTTCCAAAAATTTTCTCTCAGTTCAATTACTTCTGCATCAGTCTCCAAAAATTCCACAAATATTCGTAAATGCTACTATTCTGAATTTTGTAAATTCTAAAAAAATCAATTTCATCAAAAAACCATCGACCTACATTTCGAAACTATTCTTATCATTAGCCATAATTGATTATTGTGGTTTCTGATAATTTTTGAAATAATATCATTGTTCAAATTAAAATCAAATTTGAAAAACCTACATAAACCTTTATCTGACAAAAATAATAAAAGCCAATAAAGTTACAAGAAAAGCATTAAAATACAATCCGATAAAATAATACGAGAGGCCATTTCAAATAATGAATAAATGAACGAAATTACTAATTCATGGTTCTAGCATTTGTTGCTGACACATAAATGTACTTTGAATGATTGCATTAAAAAAATATCAAGTTTTTCTAGACGTTATGATCGTTTTTAATGATTTTTCAGGCATCCTGATAAAAGTAACCATCCAGAGGCAGAAGATAAATTCGTCGAGATAACCAAGGCTTATGAGGTGATCATCAAAAACGAATGTCGACAAGAAATACTCTTTTTTGATTTCGAAAAATAACATATATTTTCATTTGGTGTTTTCCAATTTCTTTTCTTTTTGAACTAAAATATGAAATATCTAAAGTCTCGACTACAACAAATGAAAAAATTGTGATACTGAATTTAATACTAAACATCACAACTCACACAAATTGAATTTTGCAGCTTTTGTCAGATCCAGAGAGAAGGAGAAAATTCGATAACCATGGAATAACCGAAGAAAGTTACGCAACGCAAAGGAGAGACAATGGTCGCTTCAACATGCCTGATCCGTTGGAAGAGCTGTTTCCGGGAAATTTCAAGTTTCATTACCAAAGCAGAGACATCAATCTCTTCCATAAAATGAGCATTACCTATCGGTAAATTTAAAGTTTTATTTGAAAGCAAATCAGATTTGTTTTTCTGATCAGGAATAAAAACCGAAATAAAGTCAATGATTGAATCAAGTTTTGAACACGGACAGAACCAACTTTGTTGAATGAAGAATATTTTCGTTAATTTATGGAGGAAAATGTTTCGGTTATAAAATTTTTAAATTACGATTTCGCATTTCAAATTACACTATCGAAAATTCCATGAATTTCTAATGGGAAAATTAGAGTCTATTATTTAGACACTCAAATTCTAATTGCGAATTTCTCAAATTCTTTCAGGACATTCGAGAACACAATAATGCCAAAAAGTTACCGCACTCCCTATTTGATACTCTTTTATTCCGACTGGTGCTTTGCCTGTTTGCAATTGGAATCGACCTGGCGACGACTCATTGACGAACTAGAACCTTTGGGCGTTGGCTTGGCGACGGTTCATTCTGAAAAAGAGTCTGCGTTGGCGCGAAGACTGGGAATACATTCGCTGCCGTGTCTCGCGATTTTGCTGGACGGTCGTACGAGCATGTACAAGGAGTCCATGTTTAGCGTCCAGAAAATTGTTGGTTAGTGAAATTGATGTGAAAATCATAATTTTGGTTCAGTTCAGATTGGTATCAGTCTCTACTCAGTACTTACTTTACCTTACCTTTCATCGCCAAAATCATCCTCGAACACCCTTTATGAATAATACTTGTGGTTATAAAATACTACGGGCAATTGCGAGAAAGTTGTGATAAAAAAAATGAATTTAATTAACGTATGTACGTGAGAATTCGCTCTGATGCAGGATATTATTTTTTCAGAATTCGTGAGGAACAAATTTCCGTACCGCCTGATCCACAACGTTGACAACAACAATTTAGACGACTTTTTGTCGGGCTGGGCGGACAACAGAATACGAGCTCTCATATTTGAGAAACGGGAATCAGCCAGATTGCGATATCTCCTTATGGCTGTGTATTACCGGGATCGCGTCGCCTTTGGTTTTGTCCAGGTATCTCGAACTCTGCATGTTTTCATCAGTTTTCAAATGTATGGCGTCCAATTTATTTTTCGTAAAAACATACGAAAAGAAAACTAGGTTTGGAAGTTTGGAAATCGGAAAGCAAAATTTGAAGTCATGCGATTGTGTAATTTTTTGAGTTCTACATTTTTTATCTGTATTTTTTTGTTATTCGAGGAGTTGCATTTTCGTATTCAAAGTTTGCAGTCATTTAGTCACTTAATCATCAAATATTATCATTTTTTATTAGTTGAATTATGTTACAGCGTTACACTTTTGAAATGAAGATTGAATTGAATTTTGCGGTTTGCAATATTCTACACTTCCAGATTTTGTTCCCTATTTTCCAGTTTTTTTTCTTGAATTTTAGTTTTAATTCAAAAGTCAAT
>JAPYZK010004332.1:0-18222 GCA_030522785.1 Platygaster equestris
CCAAGCATTCCTAATCAGTGTATCTTTTGAACGATTCATTTTATCATCAGAGTTCATAGGACATTTTGTGTTTGTCTGAGACATGAGAAATCAAATTAATAGTTACTTGTTTAAAATCTTCATTATATTTGTATGTAAACGATTCATTATAAACAATCGTTGAAAACTAGGTTTAGACCAGAAGTAATGATTCCTTCACCCAGATTATATTTTTCAGCATCAAAAATATCGTAACAAATTTTGTTGCAACTGTTTTAGTTTACGTGATATCGATGGTTTAAAAATTTATAGCAATCGAAAAAATTTTCAGTCTCTTCCAATAACAAAATTACCTCGTAAACTAAAACATATTTTCGACGCTGGAGAATATAATCTGTATGAAGGAGTTATTACTTCTGGTCTGAACCTACTTGTTAACAATTGTATATAATGAATTGTTTCTAAACGTGTATAATGAAGATTTCAAACAATTGACTATTAATTTTATTCTTCATGTCTGAGACAAACACAAAATATCTTATGAACTCTGATAATAAAACGAATCGTTGAAAAGATACACTGATAAGGAATGCTTGGAAACTTTTCCGATTGTTATAAATGTTGTAAGTACGATATCTTTAAAACTATAACATTTAGAACGAAAGTTGTTATAATTTTTCCATCTTAAAAAAATTTGACCTGACCAACGAAATCATTACTTTTGTCCTAAACCAAATTTTTCATGATTGTTTATAATTAATTGTTTATAACAAAACATAATGAAAATTTTAGAGAACTTACTATTTCGTTGGTTTTGTATACTTCAAATAGACCAAAAATGTCCTACGAAGTTCGATGATCCAACTAATAGTTGAGAAGATATATTGACACAAAGTTCGCAATTGTTGCTATTTTCAAAAAACTAAATAATCAATATCTCGTACACTATGTCACTTAGAGCAAAAGTCGTTAGCAACTTTTTGACGTGAAAAATTATTCTCTTATCAACGAAATCATCAACTCAGCCCTCAACCCATTTGTTACTAATTGTTTATAAAAAAATTGTTTGTTTAAAAAATTAGCTATTTTTCGTGAAATTTTTTAGCATTTTCGTGTTCAGCGGATAAAAATACGTAAAATAAAAGTAGTCCCAGTCAGAACTTTTTAGTGGTTCACAGAATCATAGCTGGCCCCCGGACTATGCTGATTAATTGATAAATTTCCCAACTGTCTTGTTATTGTTATCAACTTGAATCAAGAGAAGATTTACAAACTGTACATTTTTATCTTATTTATTTTCTGCATTGCAAGGAATGTCGAAGAACACATCGAGCTACACGACAATCAGTGTAAACAGTGGCTGAGTGGTAAACAGTCCAATGTACGTGTGCGCGTGTGTTGCCGCTATGTTGGGTCCTGGACTTAATAAGCGATCGACACATACACACCAACACATTGCAGATGGCCAGACTCTCTATTTATAGGGACTCTAGGTTTACTAAGAGAGCCCTCTCAAGAAGGTTTTAAGAGTTCATAAATTTATGTATGGCATTTACTGGCGCTAAATTTGAGGTTCACTAAGAGAGCTGTTATCTCTTGATTTTTCATTTTTCGCGTCTCCATTTTTTGATGTTGATTAATCGTTGAATTCTCGAGTTTTTTAATTTAGCTTAGCTCAAATGCAGGAAGATTACGAGGACCCAGAAATTCTTGAGGTTTGAAAAACTGGTATAGCATAACCACTAAAATTAAACGTATTTGTAGAAAATGCAAATAATGTAAAAAACTACATAAATATCCCTTTAAAATTGAGTCAAAGCCCTAGAAATGTTAGTTGAGATAAAAATGGTCCAAACGCACAGGCTCCCGTGGTCGTGATCACTAAAGAGGGACCCATATCATCGCTACGCTGGAGGACCGAGATCGAACCCCGAAGTTCCCAAGATTTTTCATAAATTTGTTTCTGTTTTTCCCAGACTCATCGCAACATAATGAATGCAAATAATTCAATAAAATTTCCAGCAATCTAAAAATTGTATGGAATCAACATAGCAATAGATAAAATTAATTGAAAAAATTTTTTCTACTACTTTAGAGAGTTCTTATTAAAACCATCTTATATAATCATACAAGCTTTTCTTAATAATACTATAAGATGGGAAAGCAGGGGATTACTGGGCCTTTTTGACATTATAGAGCTCTTTAACACTACTAGAGAACTGTTTTAAGACTAGTGCAAAAGGTCTTGAGAGTTCTATAATGCACGCTGTGCTACTTAATTGGGTATTTAGAAATGCCCAAGTCATTAATCGCGACCTTCGTCAACATAAACACGTCAAATCGTTCGAACGCAGAGAGCCCCCGAGCACTGCGTACGATCGAGTCCAGAGTGTAGCAGTGATAGTAACCATCAACTGTTGATGATACGTTTTTTGGGAAAGCAGCTTCTTAAATCTGAATTTCGAAAACTCAATCATCGAAATTTGAATCAACTTTCAGTACCGAATTCTGAATTCATACAATTTGTATTCAGAAATACAAAAGTGGGAAATTCTCGAATTGAGCTTTATATTGCCTATAGCTGAAAAATATCAAACTTTTTAAACTGAAAAGTTGTAAAATTCGACTTCTGGAGTTGGAGAATGTTCGCGCTTGAAAGCTTGAAAATATGAATTTATATAAATGGCAGAAAGAGGGCGGGGGGGGGGGGGGGTCCTACGTCCCTGAACGTGAACGAGTCTTGACCATGAATCTTAATGTTGCAGACGATCATAGAAGGAAGCGGCAGTAATACTACGACGTCCTGGGATGTGACGACAAACCCCGTCAAGACATTGCCGCCCGATCAACTAAAGTTCCTCAAATTCGCCGAGACTCACAGAACGGTATTGAACCAAATATTGAGGCAGACGACGACGCACCTCGCGGATGGGCCATTCTCCGTGCTAGTGGATCACACCAGGGTCCTGGACTTTGACGTCAAAAGGAAGTATTTCAGGACAGAGCTGGAGCGTATGGACGAAGGCATACGCAGGGAGGAGCTGGCCGTGCACGTTCGCAGGAGTCACGTTTTCGAAGATTCCTTCAGGGAACTTCATCGCAGGAACGCGGACGAGTGGAAGAACAGGTTTTACATCGTTTTTGAAGGTGGGACTTTCGCAGTTTTATTTCTTAGATTGGCGTCAGTTTTTCAGTGGAATTTCTCCTGTTTTTAATTGCATTTGAGTGGACTGTACTTAAGAATGACTTTAATTGAGAGTTTACTGTATTACGAAAGCTTGAGTCAAAAGGACTCGTGTCTGAAATGAACTTTCTTTGAATGCCTTGAATCTCAATTGTTTACTCAATTCGAAAACTTGGTACAAGTATTTGAGGAACTCAAATTGCAAGTTTTACGAATGAGTTGGGAGTTAAATGTATTTGACGAACCTTAATTGAGAGTTTACTGTATTTTTAAAACTTGTATCGAGAGTTGACTGTATTTGAATGACTTGCATCGAGACTTTACTGTATCATGAAGATTATTTTGTGATTGTGTAATGTAATGAATGTATAAACGAATACATTTTATTTTTTTCAGGCGAGGAAGGTCAAGATGCAGGTGGTTTGCTCAGGGAGTGGTACGTCATCATATCCAGGGAAATTTTTAATCCCATGTACGCTCTCTTCACCGTGAGTCCTGGAGATCGCGTCACGTACATGATCAATTCATCCTCCCATTGCAATCCTAATCATTTGTGTTATTACAAGTTCGTCGGAAGAGTGATAGGTACAATCTGTCATCCAAATTATGGTTTTTATTTGTGCTTCTTTTTTCGGGGAAACTCAATTTTGTGTAACACTCTGCTCATAAAGTAATTTTGAGATTTAGTATCGAAAATGTGAAAATGTCACTTTTGACAAGATTGAAAACTTGTGAATTTATATAACAGTATTAAGTTGAATTTACAAATTTAGATAAGGAATTCCATGTTGATGAATGGAAAGTTCCTTTTGTCCAGTGATTTAGTTTTTATTTATTGTCTTTCTATCAAATTGAAAATGTTTGTTGAATTGCAGCCAAAGCAATCTATGACAATAAATTGCTCGAGTGCTACTTTACGAGAAGCTTCTACAAACACATTTTGGGCATCCTCGTGAAACACACGGACATGGAAAGCGAGGATTACAGTTTCTACAAAGGACTCGTTTACTTGACCGAGCACAACATTTCTGAACTGGGTTACGAATTGACTTTTTCAGCTGAGGTAATTTTACAGTGATTTTGTTCTTACTTGATATGAATTAGTATTATTATTATTATTAGATTGAAAGTATAAGTCATTGTTCTTGATCGACTTGTTGAATAATATTATTAGTTGACGGGGATATCAAGAGTGTCGAATTTATTAATATCAATTTTTCCCATGGATATTATATCGTACAGTGAATTGTCATATGAAAATTAATAGTTTATTGAAACTTTATATCTTGCAATTCAAACTTCTATATTAACATTTAGTTTTAAATCGAAACTGAACATTTTCTAAATCACATGTTTGAAATTTTGAAGTGATAATTAGAAATTGTAATTTTGGAAAACTACGAGATTTTTGATAGTGTAAAAAATTTTCGAAATTTGCCAACTTCTAGAAATGGATAAAAATTGTAAAGTGCAGTAACCGTTGAAAGTTAAAATGACACAATTTCCAAATCACCTAAAAAGAAAAATCTATATTCTGATACTAGAAATGTAGAATCAGCAAAACTCGCTCAAATTGTGCAAGGTGCAATTATAAATTCCATTACATGGAAAATTTATCATTTTACTTATTCGAATTTTCAAATTTTGAAATTGTATAAAGTTGAAACTGACGAATCAGGTGAATCCGAGTGCATTTTAATGCTACACTCACGATTGAAAATTTTTAAATTGTCAAATATCCTATTTTGGACACTTGGGAGAATTCGAACCTGAACCTGAAGAATTTGACATTGAAAATATGGGTTTTCATATCACAAAATTTGTTCCGAAACCCAATTGATAACTTTCAGAAATATTGGATATTATAGTTATCTGATCTATTCGTTTTTTTTTTTTTTTTTTTTTTTTTTTTTTTTTTTTTTTTTTTTTTTTTTTTTTTTTTTTTTTTTTTTTTTTTTTTTTTTTTTTTTTTTTTTTGATGAAAATGACAGGGGCTATAAGAAAACAGTGCGTTTTTTCATATTGATACAGTCAGGGCCGGATTAACAGTGAGGCCAGTGAAGCCACTGGCTCCAGGTCCCCACCACTTTGGGGCCTCCACCAGCAGCATAAGAAATTGCAAAAAAAATTCAAAATATTTAAAAAATACTCATATGTTACAAAATTTCAGAGAAAAATGAATATTCCGAAAATTACTGGAAATTGAACATAAGTCTGCGTAATTTGATACAGAATTTTGGAAATTACGAAAAAAATTTTTAGAAGTTCTCAAAATTTCCGCTAGTTCACAAAATAACCACGAAATTATGAAAACTTGAGAAAATTTACAATGTACGGATGATTCAGTGATGTTTTTGAAATTATTGCCCAGTTTAACAAAATCATGCGTGTTAGGAAGTTTTTGGAGGATAGATGAAAAATGTGATGAAATATGGAATCTTGCGAAGAAAAGGTCACAAAATTAGGGAAAAAAAATACATATTCCAATGAGAATGAATAATTCAACAAAATTTTGGGAAAATACATTATTGTCTGCAAATAATTGGAAATTTAACAGAATTTTGCGTGGTTTTACGAAAATTCCGAATGTTACGGAACAAATGTGAAAAATTCCCGAAATTCTGCGAAATTCACAAAATAGCAAAAAAATTGCGATATTTCAAAAAGTATCGAAAATTCAACAAAATTTATCAGGAATAATGATATTCTGAAGATTATCAAAAATTCGACGAAATTCTGCGCGTACAGTTCTCTCTTCGAATAAAATCGAATGGCAACCTTTTTGCTCCCGTGGGCTTCTAATGGGAAGAAAGAGACGGAAAACCGAACTTATTGGGAGAGAGAACTGTATTAAAATTAAATTGAAATAAAAGGAAATTCTCAAAAGTTATATTATATGAGCAAATTCTGAACTTTTTGTAAGGTTATGAAATTCGAAGGAAATAGATATTTTCAAAAGTATCATAAGTGAACAATTTTTTAGAAAAAATATAATATTAGTTACGCACATTAGTAAAATTTGAACAGATTTTTTAGTGGTTGGATAAAAATCTTGAAAGTATCAAAAATGATACTTTCGTATCATTTTTGTTTGCTCCACTTTTCACGTTTGTTGAAGAAGAGCCCCCACCATCAACCGGCCTCAGGGCCCCCAACAACCTAAATCTGGCCCTGGATGCAATGTACAACGAAAAAACTGAATCGAGTCGTAATTGATGTAAGGCTCATTTTCCCTTGCAGTTGTCTGAGAAAATGTGCCTCGGCGTCAATGTGCACATGACGACCCAGTTTTTCCATTGTGTACTTGACAGTGTCGTGAGTTTTTTTGCCTTCATTAATTTGGAATGTTTTTCTTCTTGTTGTAGACTAAACGCTTTCTTAGAAGGGTTCTACGACATCATTCCGAAGCGTTTGATATCGATCTTCAATGAGCAAGAACTTGAGCTGCTCATCAGTGGTTTGCCAAATGTTGACATTGAAGATTTGAAAGCCAACACGGAGTATCACAAATATAGCCCCACTTCTCTGCAGGTGAGCATTTTTCTGATTATTCGAAATGAAAGCAAGGTTGTTGCGCCTGGCATTCTCGGAGAATATTAAATGCTCTGGAGAAAACATGGACTTTTCCAAGATTCTCGTTTTAATCCTGGCAAAATGTTCGAATTTTTTTGCAACGTATAAAGCCGCCTAGTTAAACATGGAGAGAAGTAAACATTGGTGACTAATGCGTAAAACATTGTCAGACCATGTCGAAAAAAACGGGAGCGTTTGACATGGGTAGCCCGACTTTCGAAAAGGGCTACCAATGTATCGCGCATTGGCCACCTAGACACGGACTGAAAGACATCGGGATTTCGTGCGTAGACACTGCTGACCGATGTCTCAAACACGGTCCAGCAGTGCGCGCCGCATCGTCTGCACGTGTTTGCGAAAATCGCGCTATACGTGCACGCGCTTGCAGCGGCTCACGTACAGCGATCGATAATGATGATTTAGCATCATTGCGAAAAAAAACAGCATCGAGTGCGCGTGAATAATACGTTTCGAAATAATTAAATGAAAAAACAAGCAGTGTAAACTGTATAAACTATTGAAAAATTGTGCGTCGGTGCACTGAAGAAACGGGGAACGGCAACAAGTTTATCAAGATAAATAAGTGTCTAATCTGCATTATATTGTTCATGTAACCTTAAATGCAATTTCGGAGTTCCCTTTTTTTCCTACATTATTTGTTTTCCTATTGATAACTATCGATTACCACTCAATTTACACTGATTCTCATCAATTCCCATCAACGTTACCAATTTATAGGTATATAAATTATCGAAATATTTTCACACGAACTCTTCGCGTTGGGAGGATCGGGATTTTGGGAATGTGAATTGGAATCTGACATGCTGGAAGAACTCCGAAATTGCATTTGAGGTTACATGAACAATATAGTGCAGTTCAGATATTTATTTACCTTGATAAAATTTTCGCCATTCCCCGTTTCTTCAGTGCACCGACGCACAATTTTTCAGTATTTTATACAGTTAGCACTGCTTGTTTTTTCACTTAATTATTCCGAAACGTGTTATTCACGCGCACTCGTTGCTGTTTTTTTTTTTTTTTTTTTTTTTTTTTTTTTTTTTTTTTTTTTTTTTTTTTTTTTTTTTTTTTTTTTTTTTTTTTTCTTTTTTTTTCTTTTTTTTTTTGTGGGGTTGTGTTTGAGACATCGGTCAGCAGTATCTACGCACGGAATCTCGATGTCTTTCCGTCCGTGTCTAAAACACCGGTGGCCAATGCGCGAGATATTGGTAGCCCTTTTCGAAAGTCGGGCTACCCATGTCAAACGCTCCCGTTTTTTTTCGACATGGTTTGACAATATTTTACGCATTGGTCACCAATGTTAACTTCTCTCCGTGTACACGCGCGAGTATGAGAACTTGAAAATTTTAGGACTTTCGGAGTGGGATTTTTAAGTTTTGACGAATTTGTATGAATGTTGTCGAGTTTCGAAGTTTCTAAGTTCCCAAATTTTCCGAGTTTTAGAATTTTCGAAGCTTTGGAAATATGCCAAGTTCTAGAATTTTGTAGACATACATCCCAGTAGTTTTGATGTATCGGGAATTTGTAAGGATTAGGGATTAGGAATATTGAAGTTTCTAAGAATTTGGAAGTTTTTAAGCTTGAAATTTTCGAAATTTTGGTATTATAAAGTTTTGACCAGTTTGTAAATTAGGAATTGTGAAGTTTTGGAAATTTTCGAAGTTCTGGAATTGTGACAATTATCAAGTTCTGAATTTTTGGTAGTAATGTAAGTATTCGCATTTCAACTTTTGAGAATTTCGAAGTTTTGATAAAATTTCAAGTTTGAAAAGTTGTCCATTTTTAAGTTTCTTTATTTTTGAAGTTTTTAAGCTTACGTGCCTAAATTTTCCAAGTTTTGGGATGATGAAGTTTTGATAAATTGTCATGCATGTTGAAGTTTTTTTCCATTTCTTGAATGAAATTTGAAATCTTGAAAAAAATTTCTTGAAAAAATTTTGGATTTTGAACAATTTTTGAGTCCAAAAGTTATCAAGTTTTGTGACTTCTGAAGTTTTGGATATTTCGAAAGTTGTAAGTTGTGAAGAATTTCAAAGCTTCAAATTGAGTTCCAAAAACGTTAGTATTCTGGTGTTACAATATTTCGGAAGTTTTGCAAGTTCTTGAGTTTTTAAATCATCAAATCAAGGAAAATTTTGGTTCTTTCAAAACGTGTCTTAGAAAAACAAGTATATTGTGATGGTTATAAGTAACTGAAATACTGGTAGAGCATCAATATACAGGGGGGAACTCGCTAGTGCGTGATTCGTTAGAGCGCGTTCTAATTTACCGTGAAGATTTCGGCAGCGATAAGGCTCCGAGTTTCACAGCAGGGAGCGAATTCCAGAAGCCTGGAAAGCCATTAATGCTTTTTCATTTTTGGGTTTGGGTCCCTCGAGGTTTCTACCTGATGGTGTTTCTACACGTCTTATCGCTCTCTCGCTAAAGCGTTATGTTTACTTGAGACCCCCGAGACGAGGGCTCTAGCGAGTTCCCCCTGTAATTTTCTTTACTCTAACTTCAAGATTGGTACTTCAAATGGTTTTTCGGCTAGCATGAAGAAAAGTACTGTGTTGCGCACGCTGGCAATTGTCGATTTTGACGAAATGATTGCAGCACTTGTCTTCGGCTCGTGCCACAACCCTTCATTTCGTCAAAATCACCAATGCCAGCTTGCTCAACAATGTACTGTTAACCTGGAAAAGTGCGCGTTAATGACCTGCAAACCCTAAAAATTCCGTAGAATTCCCATTCAATTAACGCCCATTAAGAAATTTAAAGCGTTTCAAACGCGTTCTCACGACGTTTATTCATAAATGTGCGATTCAAATCTTACGTAAGATAATCATTGCCCCCCCCCCCCCCTACTCCCGAAATATTTCGTAAGAAATCCGCTGATCCCCTCAAACGTCTTACGTTATTTAAACTCCCGGGAGAAACAATTCATATATGCTGTCCCGCAGACCCGACGACAGGGGGGGGGGGGAATGTTTCCCCCCGTGTCCGGACTTCTGGGAGGGGCCCGGATTTTTGGTGGAAACGTTAGTTTTGTATAAATACATTAGAAAAAAGTGCTGCACTCGTATATATCATTGTCATTCGTTATGTGTAATACATATGAGGGCTCGGAAAGCAGAACGCAATGGGCGCGTGACCCTCGGCTGCCTAGTAGGCAGAGGTGGGGATGCTTCGCTGCTCTCGCGATCGAATGCGGGATCGATTGATTTTTTAGAATTTTTTGAACTCGCTGCCGTTTCGTGAATATTGATCGAATCGGGCTGATTTTTATACCAAAATGTTCGCGAAGCTTTAGCGCTTTCGTCGAACCTATTCATATGTCAAATTTGTATAAACAATCGCTCCCAAGCAATTAACAAACTTGACATCACTTTTAGTTGTAAAGCTGCTATAAATTTTTTTGATTTGCCATTTTTTTCAACAAAAACTTTTTGTCTACGTTGAAGAATGCCTTATAAAAAGGTTTTTGTTGAAAAAAATTGTAAATTAATAAATTTGTAACAGTTATCCAAATAAAAGTCATGTAAAGTTTGTCAATTGTTTTGGAGCGATTGTTAAAACAAATTCGACATACGAATAGGTTCATCGGAAGCGCTAAAGCTTCATGAACATTTTGGTTTGAAAATCAGCCCGATTCGATCAATATTCACGAAACGCCAGCAAGTTCAAAAAGTCCAAAAAAAGCAATCGATTCCGCATTCGATCGTGGGAGCAGCGAAGCATCCCCACCTCTGCCTACTAGGCAGCCAAGGGTCACGCGCCCATTGCGTTCTGCTTTCCGAGCCCTCATATGTATGTAGACATAAATATAATTTTCGTTATGCTTAAAAATTTTGCCAAAGATAAGGGGGCTCGTATATTGTAGCCCCAGGGCCCGTATTTCCTCTCGACGGGCCTGCCGTTCTGAGGAGGAAAAATGCACAGCTTATTTCCATAGGGAAATGCTATGCATTATTAATCGCATCGCAAGCATCGCTCGAAAAACGGAACTCTAGAGAGTTCTTGGATAGTCTCTAGAAAATCTTGGAGAGTCTTACTCTTTACAGAAAAAACGAATAATACGAACCTCCAATCTTTTCAATTATTCACAGATACAATGGTTTTGGCGTGCCTTAAGAGGATTTGATCAAGCGGATCGAGCCAAATTTTTACAATTCGTCACAGGCACTTCGAAAGTACCATTGCAAGGCTTTGGTGCACTGGAAGGCATGAACGGCGTTCAGAAATTCCAAATTCACCGAGACGATCGTTCAACTGACCGCTTGCCATCCGCTCACACTTGGTAATTATTCACATTTGTTGATAAACATTATTATTGTTTATAAAGATTTAAAATCAAATGATTGATAGAACTTTTTTTTTATTTGTCGCTTTTAATGCTCGAAGGCACCTAGACTTTTTGAAGAGTTTCCGAATTTTTATAATTCTGTCGGCGATTTTTGAAAAATAGTTAATTCTCAATTTTAGGGCCTGTTAAGTATCACTTTTTGTGTTTTTAGACCTAGCACGCTGTAATATTTCACCTCCCTAAGTATCCAATTTACAGGCTTAATTTCTAAATTCCGTGAAATAATATCCGAGGTTATCGTTATTCTGAGTGAAGTGGTAAACAGTCTTTCGAAAAGTCCTATAATAGTCCTGTCATTTATCTGTCTGGAAAATCGACAATGCTATGAATTTTCCGATACGAATGTTACTACACAAACGCCTATGCCGCGCGAACTCAAATCGCCTCTCCTGTAAAATTTCATTTTGCAACTCAACTTTTAACTTTTTCGAAGCGGTACGGTGTATCCAAGAAAAAGTGTTACTGAGACTTGGATTATTATTTGTGCTGATGCGCGCGGCAAATGATATAGAGAGCGAAATAATTTGCCACGTGGCAAATTAAAAAGAGAGCGAAATGAATCGCATCAAGCTCGAGAGTGCGCGAGAGTGGGGGGCCATAAAATACTCCCCTACGGTTCCGGATGCGGCAAATTAACTAGAGGCGACTGTATTACGAGATCGTTTAGTTTAACATTCTTAATTGTTAAATTCAAAAAATTTGTTCCAAATTTTCAGGAAAATTGTTATCCGCCGATCTATATTTTAGGTATAGGAAGGAATATAGAAATGTAGAATATACATCTAGAATACAGATCAATGAATTTTTTACTCATTCTTGTTGTAAATTTAATGGCGGTCGATTTTAATTTCTTATGATTCTAATTAAGCAATGCATGAGAAATAATTCTGCATTGATGGTTTTAGTAAATTTCGAAATTTGACAGTTTTTCAGTGTACAGTTTTGTTAAATTGGTTTATTCAACGACCGCGAGGAATATGTAATTTCGGGGCCGTGCTGAGAGTGGGGGAAATTATGAATCACCCGATTGTTGACACACTACGTAAGTACTCACTTCTCCCACTGGTTGATTTACTTCTCCCACAGGTTGGTGAAGGGAACGTTTACGCAAATGTGGTGGGGCATATTGCAATTCCTAAATCACTTCAATGTTGTCTAAACTTGTTTACTTTTCATTTTTACATTGTTTTCCAATAGCAGTATGGCAATTTGTAAAAACAACAGTCATATTTTGAACGTTAACGCCATCTTGTTTCCAGTGATGATGGAAACGGGATGGTGGAGGAGCGATTCGACATGTATCGAAACTTGAAACTCCCCAACTCTAACTTCAAAATTACAAACCTGTGTATTGCTGCAATATTTTTGTGGTTGTTTACGAAAGTGTCGAATACAGTTATAATTAATCTCGAAGAAAATCAAAGCGACGAGGGCGACGATTAGTTTTTAACGTCCTGAAGTACGCAGCAAAGCTCTGAGAGTGATTGTTGCGTCAATTAATCAGGTAATACATTATTTATTCCCCTCTCAGCGGACCCCGAAACCACACATTTCTCGCGGTTGTTAGATAATAGTATATTGTGCGACTACTGGGAGAAGGAGAAGATTCCATGAACGAGAAATTGCTGCACGAGCGTAGCAAGTGCAGTAACACGCGAGTGGAATATTCTCCGTCGACCAATAGTCGCACATAATACTTTATTTAACAACCACGAGGAATATGTGATTTCGGGGCCCGCTGAGGGGACGAAATAGTATATTACGCGTCGAGGGGCGAAAACGAGAGAATGCAAACGAGCGCTGAGTTGACTGCACGAGGGGGCTTTAGCACCCGAGTGTAGTCACAGCGCGAGTTTGATTCGATCGTTTCCGCCCCGAGGTGGGTCTGCTATTTTTCTTGATGAGAACATGGAAATTTGGCGGCTTGAGTAGTAACAACCTTTTGTTGTAACAACCTTTAGTAACAACCTAGTAATAACCTTGGCGGCAAAAGTGGTCACAAGCCCACCAACGATACCAACCTATCACAAGCGCGAAAATGAATAACACGAGGGTAAATTTATTTCCGCTTCAGCTCCCAACCAATTAGAGAAGCGAAAATAAAATTACCTAAGTGTTAATTCATTTTCGCGCTTGTGATCGGTTGGTGCCGTTGGTGGGCTGCATGTGGTCACTTTCGCCATGGTCTATAGGCTACGAAAGCCACCATTTTCCATGTTAGAGTCGAGAAATAATGGATTACCTGATTGATTGACGCAACAATCGCCCGTAGAGCGTTGCTACGTACTTTGGGGAGTTAAAAACTAATCGTCGCTTTCGTCACTTTCATTTTCATCGGGATTAATTATGACTGTATTTGACTCTTCCGTAAACAACAACGAAAACATTTCGGCAATACATAGCTTTGTAATATTAAGGTTAGGGTTGGGGAATTTGATGTTTCGATATATATTACGTCGAGTCTCTCGTTCGCCATCTTATTTTCATTATCGCTGGAGACAATAATATGGCGTTGAAGTTCCAAATATGACTCTGTTTTGTTCACGAATCACTATATCGCTGTTTGAAAACAGTACAAGAGACTTGCGTTTATCTTGACTTGGGAGGAGTCCTTACCCTTCTATCCAGTGAAAGGTGATTTTACAAAGAAATTTTTTTATTGGTCGGTTCAATTCCCGCTTTCAACATGGCAGCACGGCTCATGGTCTGCCAATTTGAAAAACAGCGTAGAAGAACTCCCGCCAATTCGTCCGCGCTCTGATTTGCTGAGCATTGATCGTGTTGGGGGGCGAGGGGTAGTCGCGAGTCAAGATATCCGAGCGGAAATCGTCAAGATAAACAAGAGTCGAAGATGAACGAAAGTCTTCTGTATAAAAATGACAAGTCAACAATTTAAGAACGACATTGAAGTGATTTGTGAGTCGCAATATCCCCACATTAGCGTAAACGTTCCCTTCGCCAACCTGTGGGAGAATTAAATCAACTCGTGGGAGAAGTACTCACTTCTCTCACGAGTAGGATTTACTTCCCCCATGTGCTGGCATTTCTCCCACGCTGTACGTCAACAATCAGGTAATTCATTATTTCTTCCACTCTCAGCAGTGCCCCAAAATTACATATTCCTCGCGGGCGTTAAATAAAATATTATGTGTGACTATTGGTCAACGAGGAATCTTCTCTTTCTCCCACTAGTCGCACAATATACTATTTTTTCCCTCTAACCTCAAAATTGGTACTTTGAGTGTATTTTTCGGCCATCGTGAAGAAAAGTACTGTGTTGCGCACGCTGGCAATTGTCAATTTTGACGAAATCATTGCGGCACTCGCCTTCGGCTCGTGCCACAACCCTTCATGTCGTCGAAATCACCAATGCCAACTTGCACAACAATGTACTATTACCGTTGATGAATTTATACACCTCGGGACGATAAAAGTCCTGTATTTTGTTACTTGGGCTGGACAATATTATATAGTATATTTCTCATCAACAAACGAGGAAGAGAAAAAAGGCCTTGTTCACAAATTGACTACTATATTTTTCCCAACAACATGAATAAAATCGTAGATTCAGAAATGTATTCATCAATTATTAGTTACAAATATGATAAAAATTGCCAATTTCAATAGTTTTTACATTTAAATTGACAATTCTTCTAGTTTGAACATACCCATTTTTCAGTTGAGTGTGTAGCTTTTGAAATAAACGATAAATTGGTGATTACTAGATGACACCATCACATGTGATTGGTTAGTGGGCTATACTCAATTGCTTAATTATATGTCAACTAGCGATTGATTCTCATCCAATTACTTGTAATTCGGTAATTAAGAATTAGTTACTTCAAACATTAACAGTTGCGAGCGACAGCAAACTTTTCCCACTAAAATAAAAAAACGCAATTTCGTATATCTCACGCATTAGAACTCGCGTTTTAGTTGTTTACATCTCGTTGTCATAAATACTCCTTTTTGAACGATTGATCAGCGCGCACGAAAATCAAGTGTTAGATACTGGGAATGCGCTATTATTATTGGTCTAGGGGCTAGACACATCTGTTTAGGTGTCTGCCTAAACATTATATTGCAGCTCGACGGCTGACTGTGGCGCATCGATTCGGAAAGTAGTATTGAGGGTAACGGGACGAAAACAACGAAAACGCTCGTTTAATGTGTTTGATAAAAAAAATTACAGTTCGCATCAAGATGCAGACTCGCGTTTTCACTCGTGTGATCTGCTCACTCGCTTCGCTCGTCGGCAAAATTCACACTCGTGAAAACCCTTGTTTCTGCCCCTTAATACGAAATATATTATTATGTGGCTTGAATTACAAAACTACCTTCAAAAGACTCGCATAATAGTACATTGTTGTGCAAGCTGGCATTGGTGATTTTGACGAAATGAAAGGTTGTGGCACGAGCCGAAGGCGAGTAACTTTCCTTCGCAACACAGTGTACTTTCTACAGTACACAGTACATACACAGTACTTTCTACAGTACACAGTGCAGTACACAGTATTTTCCTTCGCAATGGCCGAAAAATACACTCAAAGTACCAATTTTGAGGTTAGAGTGAATAAAAATCATTAATTCAGTCAGTGATTTTAGATTCTATATCTGATTTTTCAGACGTTTCATTGTTGAAACCTACAAAGTGTCGAAATAACATGTCTAATTAAAATACACGTATTTCCAGTTTCAACCAGTTGGATTTGCCGGTTTACGAAACGTACGACAAACTTCGCAGCAATTTACTCAAAGCGATTCATGAGTGCAGCGAAGGTTTCGGATTTGCTTAAAAGCCATGTGAAAATAACAGAAACCTACGATACATGGAAAAACACTTTTCGAAAATAAAGAAAAATGAGTCTGCCTGTGAAATATACGAGTTGTGAAAAATAAAATTGCGCGCGTGTTTTAACGTACCGCTTGAGCTCGCGATGTATTAAAGACTTACCGATCGCTTGATTCTCCGCTCAACATGTCGTGTACAATGGGTCGCAAACACGTAAATAATATCTAAATAACAATGTCAGGTGTATATACAAATAAGATGTGATTATCGAAAGCGACTTTCATTACCGCACGAGTTGATTTTGTTGAAAAAAGAATGTGAAAATGCGGTTGGCCTCATCATACGAAAATGCCTTCTGATGGCAAATTAAGCGGATTCATTTTGCAAATTTTCCTAGCTCGTAGCGAGAAGAAGAAAGCGAATATTTTCTGTTTTCAAGAAAAACGAGAGATACGAAGGCAGAGGTACGCGTGATTCAAATTCTTCTCCAATAATTATGATTATTATTACGTACATATATTTTTAGAGCCGTGGCGTCAAAAATGAATAAGGCAAAGATTGTAATATACTGCGCTTATGCCAAGCAGCAATTTTTCATGTGTTTTCTTCAGAATGTTGGAAAGCACACGTTCTATCAACATGGAAGAGAGAAAAATATTGTCTTGAGTTTGTGTTCTGTTTTTCATGTATGAACGAACGACGCGAACCTGTATGTACGGAAGTGGCTGAGTGCTTGTATATGCGTGTATTTTGGACATTACTATGGAAAAAGAGCCTAATTTAAATAAAAACATGATTTTCGACGTAGTATTTTTCATTTTTCCCCGAATCGAAAGTGCATTACCAGAATATATTTCGTAGGCAATGAGAGTATGGAATAGTCCAAGTTACTTTCGATAATACACTGGATGCTCTTCATAGCGACCTGAACGGGACCGAACTCGCTCGTTGTAGCGACGAAAACGCGGAGGCCTTTATTTTCCCTACCAATTGAGTCGACGCTCGAGTTTGAGGGAATAGGCAAACAATCGCATTTACGCTCATTCAGTGTGCGTAGATGCGATTGGTTACAACTACTCGACCACTTGCTCACTCGTAATCGGCAACCAATACGGTCGTATTGGTTAGAGTAGGAAGAAATGGACACGTTAGTACGGTCGCAAAAAGAACTGAAGAGGAATAAAGAGGATGGGTAACTCAAGTGGTGGGAGACGGCCCCTATGTCAGTTAAAGCCTGGTCTACAATACGTCGCAGGCATTGATCTCTATTTAACACTGGATCGGGCGATGCTACACTGGAAAAAAATGCTTCAGATAACGCCCTCTAAAAGTCAAGTCGGCACCTCGGAAAGTGCGAATCGTTGGGAGTTGTCAGAGCGCCTCTAGCGATTTGGGAGAAATCCTAGGAAAGTGTTGAACCAACACTTTTGTATTTCTTGATTATTGTGTCGTGTGCCGTGTCTGGCCGTGTCGTTGCGTGTCGTGCCGTCTCGATCGGGGATCGGTGAGAGTTCAGTGCCGAAGAAACGTATAAACATTTATACGGACTTAAGTTGACCAACGAGTGTGTGAACGAAAATTTCTGATTAAAATATACTTTTTTGCAGTATCGAAATTGACAGAGTTCGAAATGGTCAAGTACGAGAAAGTTTTTTGGGGTACACAGTTAAAATGTGTATTTTGAAGGTTATGTTCATATAAACAAACAAATAAACAGAATTTTGAAAATCCATGCGTTGACTTTGAACCTTCCTGGTAAAGGAACTCGACTATGATGTTATTGCGCTTGGATTCATTTATTTTTTAATACGTGATTTTTCCAATGTCAAGACTGTCACATTTTTTAACAATTCAAGAAACACTAATAACTTTGATTCTTATGAAAATTTCCTTTAAACATCACAAAATCATTAGAAATCTTACAAGTTCAACTTCATGAGAATCCTCATAAACCCTTACAATTTTTTTTCGATTTCATAACGTATTTCGAACGAAACATAAACATAAACTGGAAGACAAAAAAATGCGAACGAAACAAAATTTAAGATTAAATAATAGCAGAGTTTATGGAGAAGGAATTCGTGTTTCCATGGTTAAAGTCAAGAGTACGCGAAAATGAGTTCAATATGTATAAAGTGCATGTTTGAACTCGGTCGATTCTTTGAAGAACACCGACCAGGGGGTACTCACTCCGCTCGAAATCTAGTCGAGTTTTTTTCAAGTGTGTTAGTGACATACACGGGCGGGTGAGCTCCCAGGTCAGCGCTTGCGCGACTGGATGAATGTGTTCGTACACGCACACATCAATGAAATGTTTTGGTTCGCAGCTGT
>JAPYZK010004333.1:0-10582 GCA_030522785.1 Platygaster equestris
CGTTTATGTACACTTTCCCTCAATTATAAAATTTGTTCGGATTATCAGATCCCTCAAGAAAAAATTGTATAAAAATCAAAAGGAATACTACGAATTTCACGCCATTTTGCAAATTTAGAATTCCTCTATTAAATACAGTGTTTCAATAAAAAATATAGGAACCGAAAAATAATCTATAATGATAATAATTTTCTTGGCGACCACATTGATGCATTTTTGTGAGACCCATAAATTACGAACGGACGATTAAAACGTTCGTATATTCGATTCATCCGATTCCCGACATTTTTTAAAGACAGCTTTAAGCGCACGTGGGGACACAAAACAAAGTTTCCTATTCGTTTTTCCGGGTAAATTCAATTATTTTTTGCCTGAAATTCTTCGGCTCCCCACATCATAATGTATTCAATCTCCTTATTCCCTTCGAGAAAAGAAATCCGACCCGTCAAATGCGATCGAAAAGGTCGTCAGTCAAGAGAAATTTCTGGAAGACGCGAAAACGGTGATTATTTTCGGTCACATCGTACTATTTGGGCGCTTATTGTACATCGATTTACGAATTTCCGGTTGCCGGTCACTTTCCCAAATGCAATATCCTGACAGACCGTTTTCCCGAAAAACAATTTTTCGGTCGAGTGAAAGGCTGTTGGGATATGGCAGAAATTACATTCGAGAAAATGGTTTCTGGTCACTTTCCCGACAGACCGTTTTCCCGAAAAACCATTTTTCCTTTTGGTAAAAGGCTGTTAGGAAAATTGTTTATCGCAGATGACACTCCCGGTTTCCGGTCACTTTTCCGAATGCGATATCCCGACATGCCATTTTCCCGAAAAACAATTTTTCATTTCAGCCCCTTCTTGAGAGATTCAAAGACTCATGAAATTTCAGAAAATTGTCAACAGGCACAAAGTACCGACGACACTACACTGAAAATGCATGAGCGTTCCCTGAATGGCGGCCCGAAAAAAGTAAAAGCGGTTTGCCCGTACCAACCGAACTGTAGACGGCCAATGCACCAAAGTCACCTAGAAAATACGACTTGAATAATGATTGGGGTGATTTTTCAAAAGGTTCCGGCGCGTTTCACGTAGCATTACCCGACACATTCAAACGCTTTTTGATGTTCGGAATCATTCGTTATTTCGAAAACAGGTGAAATTTCGCTAAAGGTGCGTTTTTCGATGCGGTTTATCGATTTGTAGATCGTTGGCAGGGCCGTGCGATTATCATCTGATTAATCGATTTTTTAACCGATAAATCAAAAACTTGACGAACCAGATAAAACCTGATGATTTTGAATGTACTTGTTTTCGGGGATTTATTTCTGCTGTTTAAAATTGCCAAACTCGAAAACAGCAGAACTCCCAATTTCCCCAGGTCCAAAAATTTCGGAATCATGAATCTGAAATCAAATTTCCCCACTGATCCCGAAATCGATAAACGCACCACCTTTGCCGAAATTTCACCTGTTTCCACTCGAGTAACAAATCATTCCGAACTCGAAAAAGCAGCACACACCCGAACGTGTCGGGTAATGTTTCGTGGAACGCGCCGCAACCTTTTGAAAAATCGCCCCGATCATCACTCAGGCCGTGTTTCCCGGGAGACTTTTTCGGCGCGAATTATTTTTTGTGTGACGGGTCAAGGCTCTTTCTATGATTAATTGTTTTCGTGGCTTTCCATTGTTTCGCCCGGGAAAAAGTCGACAAAAGACAGCACGCCGGTAGCGTGATATCGGTTGATGCAGGTCTTTTGGTACACCACTTCTCCGGGTGGCCCTGAAAGGGCCTTTGGCCCTTTGTGCGCCACGCGTGGCCACACAACTTTTTGCCCGGAATTCTTGCGTCCCACGTAAAATGAAATCCTTTTTTCTCAACAGCGTGGAAAAAGTGCACCTTCTGTGAGTCGCTTTGATTCAGAATGAAAGTATAAATAATGGGTTGAAGTCCGTCAGTTGTGGTAATGACAAAATCAAACTCAAAGTACACAACAAACTGAAACACGGTCAACTACGTCATTTGCAGTAAAAGACGATCGACACAAGGGAGAATCGCGTTTTTTTCGGCGTGCGAACGGAGTTTTTTTATCAACCATTTATAAACACCACGAATTTTCTGTCTCTCTAAAACACCCCAAAAATACTCAGAATCTACAAAAAATCCTTACCCCCCGCCCCTACCCCTACGAAAAATTCCACAACTCCCAAAAACTCGCCTAATCCACCTCCGAAAACCCAAGGAATGCGAACGAAAAATCGCCCGGCTCTCTGACTAATTGCCATCGGCAATTACCCTTAGCCGCGAAGAGTGTCAAGCCCATAAATATCCCCGAAAGTCCCCGCTTCTTAAGCGGAATCGCGACAAAATACTTGGAATACCGCGGGATCTAATGCACCCTCGTGGGTGTAAGGCTCGCACACGCGTGCAAGATCGCGCCGGTCGGACAATTTGCCACGCGGTGTACCCCGAGAAAGAAAAGGAGAGACGAGAGAAAAAAGGAAGGGAAAGGGCGCCGGTGGTGGGAGCGGGATCCACGCCAGTCACGCGGCGTTCCGTGGAATCCCGAGTTCAGCAAGTTCAGCGAGTTGCGCCGAGTTCGGGGAAAGTAACCCAGTCGCGGTGCTGTACCGCGAACGCCAGTCGCGTCGCCGCTTTCACGGGAAACGCATGCACGTCGCCGCTCCGCCGCGCCATATCTCGAACCGCGTGTGCCAAGTTCGGTGCGTCACGACGGTTGACGAAATAAAGTGCAACAAAGATCGAGAATAACCTCCCGAAGTGAGACAAACCGAGTTCAAGTGAAGTGTGTGAAAAATGAAAGCGTGACCGGGACTTTGTTCGTCGGCCGGTGATGACCCAAGTGAAATGGATCAGCACATCCTCGCGTTTCTGATCCTGGGGGCGTCCTCGCTCCTCCAGGGCTTCGTCGTGCACAACCCGGAAGTGCCGCAAGGATGCGTGTGGAGGGACGAGACCCTCGAGTGCCGTTTGCACGACATCTCCGAGGCGCCCGCGTTCCTCGGCAACCTCTCGACCTCGCGGATCGGCGAGTCCGTGACCTCCCTCGACCTGGAATGCACCGCCAAGGAGGTACCGTTGCCCGAGGCCACGGCGAACACCATCTCCGTCGCGCCGCTCCCCCGCTTGGAGAAGCTCAGGCTGGAGCATTGCAGGACGCGTAACCTGGGTGGCGGCGCGTTCTCGGGAATGAGCAACCTGAAGACCCTGACGGTGCGCTCGAGGAACGGGGACTGGTCCCCGATGGTGGGCCTCGAGCTGCACCGGGACACCCTGCGGGGCCTGAACGCCCTGCACCAGTTGGATCTCGCCAGCAACAACCTGTGGAGCGTTCCCGGTGAACTCCTCTGCCCCGTTCCCCAACTCGCCCGGCTCAACCTGAGCCGCAACGAGCTCCAGGACCTCGCCACCCTGGGCTTCGCGGAGCGCCGCTCCGCCCCGCCTTGCGGCGCCAGCCTCCAGATCCTGGACCTCTCGCACAACGACCTGGCGGCCCTTCCCGATTCCGCCCTCGCCGGTCTCCGCGGGTTGATCACCCTAAAACTCCAGGACAACGCCATTGGCGTCGTCGGGGACCTCGCCCTGGACGGGTTGGGTGACCTGCGATCCCTGAACCTCAGCACCAACAGGCTCGTCGCCCTGCCCCCCGACATGTTCAACCGCACCCGGCAACTCCGGGAACTGGTTCTGTCTAACAACTCGCTCGCCGTTCTGGCACCTGGACTCCTGGAGCAGCTGGAGGACCTCCAGAGCCTAGACCTCTCCAGGAACAAACTGACCAGTGACTGGGTCAGTCGGGACGCTTTCGCGCGCCTCGGGAAACTCCTCTACCTCGACCTCTCCCACAATGAAATCACCAGGATCGACTCCAAGGTCATGAGGGGCCTCGTGGAGCTCCAGTTCCTCAAACTGGATTACAATAGTATCGTTTCCCTCGCGGGGGGCTGTTTCCGGGACCTCGGGAAGTTGAAGTCGCTGACGCTGTCGCACAACAAGGTCATGGTTTTTGACGCCAGTCACACGTTGGGCTTGGGGAATTTGAAGCAGCTCTTCATGGAGGACAACAGGTTGAGGGTGGTGCATAAGGACGCGTTCAGGAACCTTTCGGGGAGTCTGCTGGACCTTTCTTTGAGTGGGAACTCCCTGGGGGAGATTCCTCAGGCTGTGAGGCAGTTGAAGGCGCTGCAGACCTTGGATCTCGGGAACAACCAGGTCGCGAAGATTGAGGACGACGCGTTTTTGGGACTCGGGGATTTGTATGGATTGAGGCTTGTGGATTGCGGGTTGGAGAACGTTTCTAGGAAGGCGTTCGCGTCTTTGCCTACCTTGCAGGTGATTACTTGAATTTTTGGAGGAGTTATGGAATTATGAATGGATTTTTGAATTTTAAGAAAGAAAACGAAAAATTTAGATGGAATTCTTAGAATTCTAGGGAAATGAGATATATTACGATAAGGTTTTTGAATTCAAGTGAGATAAACAAAATTCAGTAGTTTCGGGTGATTTTCAGGATATTTATGTTTTGCTTCGGTGAAATTAGAGAATTTGTACGAATTTTGTTCGATTGTGCAGGACAATTTTTCAAATTTAAGAGGATCAATAAACTTCAAAATCGAATCTGATAAAAATGGAGGAATTATTCAATTTCCAGAAAAATCAAGAAAATGTTAATAATATGATTCCAGAAAATTGTAAAGATCGAAATTTTCAGGAAATGATTATTTTGAAGCAATCGAATAATTGGAGCAAAATCATTCAATTCCAGGCAGAAAGGTAATTTTATTCGTAAAAAAATGTGCAATTTAAAATTGAGGAAAATTAGAAAATTCAAATCAAATTAAGGGTTTTTTTGTATTCCAAAAAAAAATTGAATGTCAGGAAATTCCCTAAATTGAGAACAATTTAAGAATTTTATCAATTCTGGAATCATGAAATATCAGAAAATATGGCTAGCACGAAATCCAAGAATTAATAGGTATTTCGATTTTTTTCAGAATTTTCATAAAATTTGAGGATTCGAGCATAATCAAGAATTTTATCCGATATTTCGAATAATTGAGTAATCATCAGAATGAAGCTTCAATATTTGAATAATCATACGATTCCTTAAAATACGCAAAAATATGAAATATCGAACAATTCGGTAGAATTATCTTGTTGGCCTATTTTTGTTTTTTGAATTGTTAGTAGAAATCAGAGAAGAAAAAGATAAATCAATCATCTAATGATTAAAATAAGAATAAAATCAAAATTAGAATAAAAGTGCAAATCAACTTATGAGAAAATTTGTTAAATTTAATGCATTTTCGGGAATGTCTCGTATTTTGGAGGAAAAACATGCTAATTGTCAGTATATTTTCTCTACCTCGGAAAAATTAGCTTATTATCAAGAAATTTTCAAAACTCTAAAAAAGCTCTATTTTTCAGGAAACTAAATATTCAAAAAATACCATAATCGATTTCTCGATTTTGATAAAATTCATCATACTAAATTATTTTCAAATTGTTCAAACTAGTAAATCAAATTTTTGCCATGAACTACGATCTTTTGTACACTTTCACATAATTTATTAACATCCCTCAAAACCTCCCTTAACTTTACGTACAATTCGCCAAATGAACTCAAAGCCATCCCAAAAAACACTGTTACTGTCAATATTTATAAACTTTAATAGATCGTGGGAAGACGATGATTTTTTCTAAATCATCAAGATTTTGAGGTTGACTAACGGAATGACTCGTGGAAAACGCTGGAAACTTTTTCGAAGCAATTTCAGAGCGGAATGAAATTTCACGCTAAATCGAAGTCTATTTTACGACCCTGTTTCCAAGAAATAAATGATGAAATTTAATAGTTCGTGTATGAGCTGTCGAATTTTCAGACTTTTTCAGCAGAATCTCCCGAAGAACAATAAATTTCGAAACTATTTTAGAAGCCTCCGAAACATTTCCTAAATTGATTCTTAATGAACTTTCGCCGGAAAAAATTTTCTAAGCCCTCCCTGAATTTCAAGAACCCCATAATCATGATGAATGTTTGTCTGGAACGATACTGAAATCTTTCACGGTTTTTATTGCGTTCCCTACACATTTTTTCAACGCTGGAAAAATGAAGCTTATATTTCCAAAGTGTTTCCTTTTCACTCAAATATTGATATTGGTCGACGGATATGTGAATAAAGGTCCCGGTAGTGATAATGATGAGTAAAATACTCAATAACCAATGACAAAAATATTAATTATTTGGTTTATAGAAGTCTTATCATCATGGAAACGAATCATTTGAATTTTTCACAACATTTCATTAGATCGCGAAAAGAATTGCCCTGAGAAAACAGTATGGTTGCTCCAACCATAGATACGGTCATACCAACCATACCTATATATGGTCGTACTAACATAGGTATAGTTGTACCAGCCATAAATATGGTTGTACCAACCATATATATAGTTATAAAAACCACAGATATGGTTAGCGCAAATCTTACTATCCATATGGTTCAGGCAACTATACTGTTTCCTCACGCATCCACGATCAGTACTGACTTCGTTCGCACACCCCCTAACCAAAACCCTTCATTCTTCCCCCCCAGGCCCTGAACCTCGCCAGCAACAAGCTCCGTCACATCGAACAAAACGCCTTCGCCAACAACCCCCTTCTCCAAGCAGTCCGCCTGGACGGCAACCAGCTAACCGAAATCCGCGGGGTCTTCCAACCCAACCACACGGCTCTAGTCTGGCTAAACGTCTCCAGCAACAAGCTCCTCTGGTTCGACTACAGCAACGTCCCCCAGAACCTCGAGTGGCTCGACATCCACGACAACCAAATCGCGGAACTCGGCAACTACTACTCCATCGACAGCGGCAGCCGCATCAAGATGCTCGACGCCTCCCGGAACCTCATAACCGAGCTCTCGGAACTCTCAGTGCCCACCAGTGTCGAAAGCCTCTACCTAAACGACAACCGCATACGGAGCGTCGCGCCCAACACCTTCCTCCAGAAACCCAACCTCACGAAAGTCGTCCTCCGCAACAACCGCCTGCGGCATCTAGAGCTCACCGCCCTAGCCCTGCAACCCGTCCCCACGACCCGCGAGCTCCCGACCTTCCACATCGGCAACAACCCCATCCTCTGCGACTGCACCATGGAGTGGCTGGCCAAGATAAACGACCTCTCCCGGATGCGCCAGCACCCGCGCGTCGTCGACCTGGACGCCGTGACTTGCGACATGGTCCACTCCAGGGCCACCCCCCAACGACCACTCCTCTCCCTCCACCCCAAAGACTTCCTCTGCCGTTACGAAACCCATTGCTTCGCTCTGTGCCACTGCTGCGACTTCGACGCCTGCGACTGCGAGATGACCTGCCCCGACAACTGCTCCTGCTACCACGACCACAGCTGGTCCAGCAACGTCGTCGACTGCTCGAACGCCGGCTACCGGTCCGTGCCCTCCCGCATCCCCATGGACGCCACCGAGATCTACCTCGACGGTAACGACCTCGGCGCTATCGCGAGTCACGCATTCATTGGGAAACGCCGGCTCGAGGTGCTGTTCCTCAACAACAGCGGGATCTCCGCCATCCACAACCGCACCTTCAACGGGGTGGAAGACCTGCGAGTACTGCACCTTGAGGGCAACGCCTTGCGGGAGCTCAAGGGCTACGAGTTCGAGCAGCTCGAGCACATGTCCGAGCTCTACCTGGACCACAACGCCATCGCCAAGGTCGGCAACGAGACCTTCAGCAAGATGCGTGGTCTCGAGACCCTGAGGCTAGACAACAACCGCATCGTGGACTTCGAGCCCTGGGAAGCCTTGCGGGAGACAACGGCGAAGGGCGCCGTGGTGTCCCTCGAGGGCAACGCCTGGAGCTGCGAGTGCGCGAACGCGGCAAAGTTAAGAGCCTGGCTGGCCGAGCACCGCGGGGGCGGCCTCGCCGAACGCATGTACTGCCGCGACGGGATCGAGACCCTGGCCCAGGCCATTCATCGCTGCAGCAACAACCCCGCGGCGCCCCCCAAGGCTGCCATCTCCCGCGGTCACGGCCGCGCCGTCCCCGCCTTCAACGGCGGCTACGGGTACCTCCTCGCCGGCGTCCTCGCTTCCGCCATCGCCGTGCTGGTCGTCGCTGCGCTGGTCTTCGCCTTCCAGCGCGATCTCCGTCTCTGGGCCCACTCCCGCTGGGGCCTGCGCCTCGGCGGGCCCACGAAAAACGCGGCGCCCGCCGACGAGCGCGAGCGCCTCTACGACGGCTACCTCATCTACAGCACCCAGGACGAGGACTTTGTCGCGCGGTGCGTCGGGGCCGAGCTCGAGCAGTCGGGCCTCGCCCTCTGCCTCCACTGGCGCGACCTACCCCCGTCTCGCATCCAGGACACCCTGCCCCCGGCCGCGGCCGCGTCCCGGCGCATCGTCATCGCCTTCTCCCCGGTCCTCTACAACAACGAGTGGCGCCGGCCAGAGTTCCGCTCCGCGCTGCGCAGCGCTATCGAAGCCGTGAGGCCGGTCTCCGCGAGGCGTCGCCGGATAATCATCATCCTCGCCGCGGGTCCCACGCCCCGGGACCCGGAGCTCCAGCTGCTGCTCCAGACCTGCACGGTCGTCGTCTGGGGCGAGAAGCGGTTCTGGGAGAAGCTACGCTACGCCATGCCTGACTCCCGGCGTCGCGACGGCGGGTACGGGACGCGGATACCCGCGCTCTACGCTACAGCCCCCACGATCGTCGAGAACTGGACCAGCAAGGCCCATCCCGTGGCGCCCCCTCCGGCACAGCAGCTCCTGGTGCCCGTCCACGCGCCCACGCCCACCCCCACGCAGTCGACCTACGTAAGTTCCGCGTCCAGCAGAGCCGAGGACGACGACAGCGGGGCCGAGCACCAGCACAGCAACAGCGGCTACAGCGCTCTCCATGTTAATGGGTCGCAGAGACCTTCCAGTCTTTCTTCGCGGGGCAGCCATTTGTACAGCACCATTCCCGAGCTTCCGATTCATACCGGCCGTGGCCCCGCGGTCATGCCCGTGCCGCCGCCTCCCCCGCCACCGCCTTCGTCGGGAAATTCGCGGACTTGGTTCGTTTGAGATATGCGTTTTGTTCGGTTCGTTTGATGTTTGATGGTTTATTGATTTGTGGGCCGGAGATTAAATTTTTACTCGCGAAAGTAGTTGTATGGAATTACGTGATTGAAAACAATGACGCAACCCCGACAAGTTGTCTCGTCAGCTACTAGAAGGGAGACTTCCAGACCGCGTACCGTTGTATGGATGATAGATGTGATGATTTGGTAGCTGATGAGACGTTTTTATGAGAAGATATGTATGGTTGGTACGACCATATCTATGGCCCAGTAGGGACGTTTTCTACTGTGGTTGAGGCACGACTTGTTAGGAAATCGAGAATTAACGAAATTTGAGGGAAACGCGTTATTTTAAGTTTTAAAATCGTCTCGATTCCAAGCGATCCGATGTTTCAGTTTCTCAAGCGTTTTATGTTTTTTTTTTTTGTCGATTGCCGCGGTCTTTATACATTGTGTTTGCTTTGGGCACGCTGTGGAAAAAGAAAAGAAATATAAGGGCCGGACACGACATTGTGGCCGGCCGAGCGTGACACCGGCGAGAGCAAAAACAACGATTATGAAGACGCGCGGGTTTGGCAAAAAAGGACTTTTCGGTTCTCGATATTAATTGCGGTAAATTGGACGCTTCCATGGGGCATTATCCCGGTACGTGTTCTGGAAAATTGCGTCGCTTCCGGTGTCTTTTCGGTATCTCGAGTCTGTTTGTCTTCGGGCGCAGCACGCGCGATTGTTCGCCATGTATAGGCGCGGTTCAGTGGACTTGATGATGTTTTTTGGAGTTTTATCGGGGTCTTGAAATTAGTTTGGATAATTTGAATTTTTTAACAACTTCCAAATTTGTCAGGAATTGACAATTTTAATAAATTTGGGAATATCGAAATTTTCGAAATTTTGAAGGTATTCGAGAATCTTACAATTTTTAAGATTTTCCATTTTTTTTTAATTACGAGAACCACGAGAATTCACAGAATTTTGAGGAATTTTCGGAATATTCAATAGTTTTTGAATTCTCAGGATTTTTTCGATGTTTGAAAAATTTGATATTATTGATATTTTGTTTATCTCAATTTTTTTAATTCTTATTTTTGAAATCATCAGAAATTTGGAAGTTCTCGAACTTTTTCAAATCTGCGAAATTCTTGGAAATGTAAAGATTCACAAAATTTTTGAGTGTCTTAAAATTTCCCGGAATTTCCTGAATTTCCGAATTTATAACAATATTCAAAAATGTCGCAATTTCATAATTTCTCTGAAATTACGAAATTCGAGAATCACAAAAATGTATAGAATTTAAAAAAATTTTCGAAATCTTCAAAATTTTTTCAACTTTCTAAATTCTAACAATCTTCAAATTTTTAAAATTATTGAACATGTCAAATTTATTAAAATTTAATGCATTTTAAGAACTTTTAATGAACATAATTTTCTAATTTCTCAGAAATTTCAAAATGATCGGACTTTTATAAATCTTCAAAATTCTGGAAAAATTAAA
>JAPYZK010004334.1:0-12136 GCA_030522785.1 Platygaster equestris
ATTTTTGAAGTTCTGGGAATTCCGCATACTTTCAAGTATTTTGAAGCTTTTAAGCAAAGAAATTTCAACATTTTTGACATTTCAAGATTTTGAAGTTTCAAAGTTGTAAATTTTGGAAAATGTCAAAATTTCGGAACTTTCAAAGCTTTGGAAATTCAGGAATTCAATGTAATTATGTAGTTGTGAGAAATTATAAAGTACTGAAGTTTTAAAATTTTCGGAAATTTCGTGAGTTCAAAAAATTTTGGAATTTCAAAGTTTTCGAAAATCTCCAAGAACTTTAAAGTTTTCGAGAATTTCAAAGATTATAGGCAATTGAGTTTTCATACGTTAAAAGTTTGACATCGCTGGGAATCATGACTCCCAACTTGGGAATCATGACTCCCAAATTGGGAGTCATGTGGGACTCCCATTTTTAAGGAAGTGAATCGCCCCTCGGGATTGGGGGGAAATATTGGGGCAGGGGTGAAAAAAAAACAACCAAAGAAAATCTGTCAAGTTGAGAGCAAACCCCCGATTCTCAAACTTGCTCCAAAAAAACCCGAAATCCATCCACATTCCTCTCTGTCACGTACCCGGAGAGCCAGCAGAAAACATCTCCGCCCAAGCATCACACGGCAGGATGAATATTTCAAAAGCCCGAAGGTTCAAAGCGGCACGCGCATATTTCAGTTCAAGTTAACCCAGCCGGATAACAAAGTCAGATTACCATTTACCACCTTTGGCACTTTAGCTCCCAATTAGGCAGATAAGAATTCCCGAAAGAATCCCCGCAGATTGCGTGGTTTTCACGCGGCGAAAGATCGATGGATTACACCGCCTAGGCCGCGAGTGAGGAAGCCGTGGAGTAAAAATGAGATAGTAGAAATAAAAGTATCCCTTCGCGGGCGCGTGGGCGCGTAAAAACGCCCAAGTTACGCGGCCGCTTTTCGCATTAACATATAGATGCGATCCGTGCATCCGGTCTCGCGTGTGATACGGGCCACGCACGTTTTCCCTCGTTACTTTTGCTTTCGGTTTTTCGCTTCTGGGCGAAAATAAAAGGTGATGCCACGAAACGAGGTTATCAGACGTGGGTGGCGGATTACGTTCCGGTGGAGGATGGAGTGTCCTTGGGCGTGGAATCGTGCTTGTTTTGGGTGCTTTATGTTCGTCATAACAATGTTGGTATTTTGATACTGCTGTATGACTGGGAATTATTTTTCGAAGAAATTATACGAATCACATTCCTGATAAGAGTGGTCATGGGAGAAATTTCTGGGGGCGGCAAATATGCGGGGGTGCAAAACTTGGGAAAACAGAACGAAGCTTGAATTTTTCGGCTTTTCAGGACGTTTGAAGAACTTTTGTAGAATTTTTGATGTATACAATTCTCTATTGGGTATACTGTGATTTGACAAATTTCCGAAGATCCTCGTTTTTTGTTTAATATAATATGGAAATCTTCGAAATTTCGGTTGGAATTTCAAACATTCACAGAAACGTGATGTCCTTGATGGACAGCTCTCAAAATCAACACGGAAGTTAGCCCTCAAAATCCCAAATGAACATGTCCAAAAGACATGTACCACAATTTTGAAGTGATCGATATCAATGAATGGTCCCCGATCAAATCGTCAGCTGTTTCACGGTTATTGGATCAACTCGACGAGTTTGAAAAGCAATAGACCGGAATGTCGAATGGGGCGCCGGGTGTAAAAAAGTACGCGCATCATCAGCGTTTCTACTCCGCAATATCTGCATTGACCATGACACGACGGTCTCGGCGAAACATCTGGCATGGGATTATAAGCACCTCAAGGACGATATTTCAACAGATACGACTAATTATGACTAAACGAGTGTCTCCAGTGATGTTTTAAGCTTGTACGACAGTTTTAAGGTTAAACTTCCTCGTCGAGTTAATGATTCACTCAATGAGAGTAAAAATTCATATACATGTTGTGATTCGCGGAGCTACGACAACGATTGAAAAATTTGAGAAGCAAAAAAATGGATCGTGAATGACTGGGTATTCAACGCGAACGCGATCCGACTAATGAGTCTTATCGCAGCGAACGTGACGAACACGTCGCGAGGAGGATTATTTAGCGAATCGACACGCGAAGAATGTGGACGTGGTTGTCTGCAGTCATGCAAATGTGTGCGAATACTTTTGATTTTCTTCGTATTCTATGGGGATTTCGAACGCGAATCGAAGCCAATGCGGTCGATTTGTGAACCTGACGCTTTTTTTTTGCTAGACTGCTCAGTAATTTCCTTGATATTATTATATAAATTATCGTTTTACCATAAGTCTACGAGATCTACGAATGCGGGAAATCAATCAATTTTTCAAGATCTAGGTACTTTTCGAAGTCTCGTATTTTAGCATTGGGCATTGAAATAATGATTGAATTCTGGAAAATTGCTCAATTTCATACATTGCTCTCCGTTTTCTTCACTTTCCGAGTTCGTTAAGTGACATTTGTGGAGTAACTTTGATATTTCTGTAAATTCTTTTACGCCTGCGAATGTCCAAACTCGGAATGTCAAGAAACCAGTTTTTAGTGCAATTTGATGCAGTGCAGTGAAATTTTATCAGACGCTGTTAGCTAGTTTTTGAAAATTTCATCATCGTAAGCGTTTAAATGTCGAAAAATAAAAAAAACTCCATTTACACGCATCTTCATACACATCAAATACTTCGTAATGTCAAATAATCAACATGTCTGAAAAATTATGATACACCACTCCCATTTCGCACATTTTTAACGTTCTCTATCGCGTCGAAATGAAAAACCCCCCACATTCTAGAAACCAAAGTCGAGCGGTTATGAAAAATTCCCGTCTTTCCAATGATTTGCGCCAGTGCATATAACATCCCCGCGAACGAATATATATCGCCGCGCACGTACGTTACGCCTGCGTGCGCGTATTTGTCACATACGCGCAAGAGCAAGTCCGCCGCGTCTAACAGGATCGCAGAAAAGCGCGAGAAGCTCGCGCCGAGTACTAATGTAGTCGTCCCGGCATATTGTATACACAAATTGCTAACTTATGTATGAACCGCAAGCGCAAACCGCGAGTTTGAAACATTGGCTCGCCGTCAAAGATCCATACGCTCGCTGCAAACTGAATCAAAGCCAGCTTTAAAGATCCCTGCTCGTGTTTGCATGGAAACTCCATAAACGCTTTCATCGAATTATTATTTACGACGGGGTTATAGTTATGGACTGGAAAATGCTCTTTGAATTGATATGACATGGGGATCACAAATTGAGGGAGAATACAATAAAATAATTCTTTGATAGAATAAAGAATCATCAGGTAACTGCTGAAAATTTTTTCGACAATTTCAATTCATCTACGTATTCATCTGTGTATTGATAAGCTGCGATCGCAGCGTTTTGCATCCCTCTCCCCCCTTGTTTAGCCTTGTTTGGTTGATTCTGACGCGGCGAGCGACGACGGTGCTCGTGATACGTGTATAAACGAAGCCCGAACGAGGGTAGTTTTAATTAAGGCATTAAGGGGGAAGCTGAGAGGACGCCGAGTCTCTAGACGTCCTTCATCCTGGATTCTTCCACCGTCTCTTTGCTAAATTAATATCGCGCTCGAAATCTACGCCAAGACGTGACCGTATTAGGAGAGCCTTTATCGTGATTCGCTGCTCAATTTTCCCTTTTCGTTATCAGACCCTCACGCACTTTCGGTCCCTAGCACTTTCAGCGAGAGAGCTTTTTTTTCTAATGGCACGCTTTTCGGGGTTATTCGTGTACCTGCTTTACGTATCTTTTTGTGCTTTCTCCCATTCTCGAGATACATTGAAGTTTTTCTGGATAATATCTGAGTAATCAACTTTCCAATTTTTTACTATGCATAATAATGATGTTCATAAATAAGCCGAAACGATTTCTCGAACACTTTGTTTGCTCTGGAGTTCGAAACAACCCCTTCATATCGATCGCCGTGAACGCCAGAAGATTGCAAGAAAGTCTTTGTGTACGTCGTATATTGCACGTAATAACACTCATTCAGCAATCGTAAAATGTGGCAAGCGCCGAGAGTCTGAGAATTGCGGAGCCCCCATAAATTGCGAGTTTGGCAAATGATCACCTGTACGTACTTAAATACCTGCGCGATTGCTCGTTATTGCGATTAGGCTCAAGTTGAACCCGAGCCCCGAAAACTCGAATGCAATCATCCGCAAATTTCGCGCAAGAATGCAATTAGGGGGAGACGAAGAACCCGCGAAATCCGTGTGCACAGGAACTCGGGCATGATTGTTAGGGCAAGAATATATCTTCTATTGCAAGATTTTGTAACTTGGCAATCAAACTGGGAGTCATGATTCCCGTGACTCCCATTGACTCTCATAATGGGAGTCACGGACAGGGCCGTCCCTAGGTTTTACGGGGCCCGAGGCAAAGATTTTAGACGGGGTTCCTCAATTGAATGCTGTTATGAATAATAAATTGGAATTTCGACGTTTCGGGAATATAAGGAGTCCTTGAAATATTTGAATATAGAAGGTTTAGAATGTTTGAGATTGGCAATGATTGATTTTTGACATTTTTGAAGGTCAAAACTCCGGGTTTTTCAATAAGGTCTGGAAATTTTGCAATTTTTAAACTTTTCACGTATTTTGAAGTTTTTGAGTCTAGAAATTTCGAAATTTTTGAAACTGTAGAACTTTGAAATTTCGAAATAATGAAGTTATGAACTTGTGAAGCTTTGGAATTTTGAATTTTCGAAGAATTATGAAGTTCTGCAGTTTTTGAAATTTCGGAAACTTTACAATTTTTTAAATTGTTAGAATTTTTAATTTTTTGAGAATGTTTAAAAACTTTGAAATTTTAGAATTTTTAAGGTTGAACATTATCAAGTTTTTACATTTTTACAGTTCTGGAAATTTCGCAAGTTTTGGAATGCTCGAATATTTTGGAGTTATGTAGCTTAGAATTTTTGAAACTTGAGAAGTTTTTCAAATGTCGGTATTTTGAAGTTTTCGAGAATTTTCAAGAATTTGGAAGTTTTAAAGACTTTTAAAGATGAAAAATGATCAAGTTTCGACATTTTTCAAGTTCTGGGAATTCCGCATACTTTCAAGTATTTTGAAGTTTTTAAGTCTAGAAATTTTGAAAATTTTGGAATTGTAGAAATTTGAAATTCCGAAGTAATGAAGTTTTGGAACTTATAAAGCTTTGGAATTCTGAATTTTCAAAGAATTATGAGGTTCTGAAGTTTTGTAAGTTTCGGAAATTTTACGAGTTTTTAAAATGTTGTAATTTTTTGAAAATGTTCAAAAACTTTAAGGTTTTAGAACTTTTAAGATTGAAAATTATTAAGTTTTAACATTTTTACAGTTCTGGAAATTTCGCAAGTTTTGAAGTGCTCGAATATTTTGAAGTTATGAAGCTTAGAATTGTCGAAATTTGAGAAGTTTTTCAAATGTCGGAATTTTGAAGTTTTCGAGAATTTTCAAGAACTTGAAAGTTTTTAAGAATTTTAAAGATGAAAAATTATAAAGTTTCAACATTTTTGAAGTTCTTGGATTTCCGCATACTTTCAAGTATTTCGAATTTTTGAAGCAAAGAAATTTCAAAATTTTTGATATTTCAAGATTTTGAAGTTTCGAACTTGTAAAGTTTTGAAATTTTCTAAAATTTTGGAACTTTCAAAGCTCTGCAAATTCCGAAATTTATTGAAATTGTGAAATTTTGAGGAATTATACAGTACTGATAAATAAAGTTTACAAAGTTTCAGAAATTTTGTGAATTTCAAAAATGTTAGAATTTAGAATTTTTCGAAAATGACCAAGAACTTTCAAGTTTTTGAGAATTCCAAAGATTACAGGTAATCAAGTTGTGACACGTTTTAAGTTTGACATCGCTGGGAACGATGACTCCAAACTTTGGAATCATGACTCCCAAATTGGGAGTCGTGTGGGAGTCGACTCCCATGACTCCCATTTACCGGAGAGTGAATCGCCCCTCGAGGAAATTACATAGTTAGAAATAATAATTAATAATATTAATAATAATATTTCGAAATAATAATGCATTTCTAATGTTAGTAAGTCAGACTAAACAATTGACGTTCTTTGAACAATTAATCAATTGCTCATTAATTTTTTTTACTTTATAATTTTTTCATTTACTCATCAAATTAGTGAAACTTTTACTAATTTAACCTGAGAGAGTGTACAAAAGAAGCAGGTCAATATTTCTGAGATCCCAGCGCACACGGAGCCGTGGATGATTAGAGCAAAAAGTTTCCACTTACTTACCAGCTCGTCCACTGTAACGGTCATCATCTTCTCCATTGTGTTCCTCGTGCTCTTCCCTATCCTCGCCCGCGATGCCTTGGGTTTGCACGACCCTGGGTATCCCTGAAAGTGAAACCCGGAATTTTTGCAAAATACGCCAATGATTAATGACAAAAGCGGCTGTAGATGGCTTCTGGGAACCGAGCGAACAAAGTGCGATAAATCATATTCCGTATTTCCCGCATTACCCCGCGAATTCACGTTTTCTTCGGGCCGCTAAGAAAGTGTAACAATATGTAACAGTAACTCGTTCGTGTGTCAAGAAAAAAATCCTCGCTCTCGGCGTTTTGAGCTGACCTTAAAAGCCGCAAAAGCGAGTATCACCTTTCTCCTTCTATTGTTAGTGAAATACCCCCAACGCCATTTGTTAGCTTCACAATGCAATTTCTGCGCGTAACTACTGGATAAGCTATAAATTATCGACCGATAGGATCGGAATATCGGATTGTGGATCGGATATAACTTTTAATCGTCCTTTGACTCGAACCACCCAGGGCTTGATCGGCGCGTGGTAGAAGGTATTTCTCGCGAACGCGTCGTGGAATTTATGGATGCGTTTGGAAAACTTGTTCAATTTAGGTTATGAAATTTTATGGAATGATTTTCAGTGGGTTTGTATCAAGCAGATTTCTGTGGAGATATGAAAGATGTTCGATTTTTTATAATAATTCCGAAAATTTTGGGGTTTTTGAAATTATGGAGATGTTTTGAAATATCGGAAAATTTTTTAAAATTGCGAAATCCCGATGACACAAGAGGAGAAAATGATACAAAGTTGCAAATTAAGAAATTTAATAATTATAAAATTTTCCTGAAAATTAGGAAATTCTCGAAATTTTCGAAAACTTCATACATTTTTCGGGATTTCTGCCAAAATCTGCATTTCGGAAATTTGGGGATTTTTGAAATTATGTAGATGTTGCAATATATTGGTAACGTTTTGACAACTTCAAAATGCAGACGATTTTACAAGAAAAAAAATTTAACACTTCCAAAATACGGAAATTTTACGAATTTTTCAAAAATTCAGAAATTCTAAATAATTTTAAACATTTCCAAAAAACTAGGGAGTTCTCGAAATTTTCGGAAACTTGCTGAATTTTTGAGATTTCGGCCAGAATTTAAATTGCGCAAATTTTAGGATTTTCAAAATCACGTAGATGTTTCAAAATATTGGCAAATTTTTTGAAAATCGAAAAATTTCCATAATTTTACAAAGACAAATTATAAAAATTTTTTACGTTCGGAAATTTTAATATTCTTCAAAAATTTGGAAATTTTCAACATTTTCAAAAAATAGAAAATTTTCGAAATTTTCGAAAACTTTCTAAATTTATGAGATTCCTGCAAAAATCTGAAATTCGAAAATACTCTGCAAAAAAACCCCTTTTGGTGGGAATTGTGACAAAACTACGAATTCCACAGTTTTTTGAAAAAATGAAAAAACTTTCGATTTAACGTTAGACAAATCTAAAAAATTTGTTGTATTTTTGCTGAAACTAAAAATGCGTCAACATTTTTTCAGAGTTTTGCAAAAATCTAAAAGACTCAGCAATTTTCTCCAAACAACGCAAATTTTCGTATCTCAAAATACCGTAAACTTTTGCGAAGACTCAACGAAAAATGAATAAAAAAGTCTCCAAAAACCCTCAATCCAAAAATTTCATTTTGCAATTCCAAAACATCACTCAACAAATGTTCAAAACTCCATCTAACGAAACTTACGTAATTCCTCGGGGTTAATACCTAATTACGACATCAACGTACGAGTATAAATTGAATTGTTTCCTTACTTCAAATGTCAGACATAATGGATAATAAATAAACGATTTTTGCAGTGATAACATTGTGAAAGTTTTTCGAAATTTTCGCGTTACCTCTGCAGTTTCAATAAAGCTTGGATATTACCCAACTATTACCTAAACATACATATTTTTCATATCCTGACTATTTTATTAACCGTAATATTTCATCCATAATAATTTCCAACTTTCTCATGATTTGACGACCCCAAAAGCACCACGCCAAATAAATCAAAAAGATGCTGAATCCCCGATAACAACAGTAGGCATCGCAAGTTTGCGTCGTAAAGTCATCGCGTGTCAGAAGAAAACGAGTAGGAAAGGAGAAACGGTAATATTCTATACTCACTGATACACGGCGCGATTTGAGATCTGCTTTGCTGGTAACCTCGCGCGCACCTATTGCAGGTCGTACCAGTAACGCCGTCCTTACAGGGACACTGACCGGTGCTCTGGTTGCAAGTTTTCCCGGATGCCCCGATCGGGTGACATTCGCATGCTGGAAAGTAAACATTCCTCTTTCAACAAAAAATGCCTCCTTTGACGGCGAGCGAGTGACACAGTGACTGCATTTTCCCGCGCTCGAAAGCACCGAGAGAAATATTGTAAGAGTCAATACAATTCTCGGGGAGCAAATATTATTTCGACGTTATTGCGGTAGCGCAAAGTAACGTGAGTTGTTGGTATTACATTCCTCGCGGGAAATTTTCCGTTCGCAAATAAAATATCCATGTTTTTTCGCGGGGGCTTTTAGTTGGACGGTAATTGCGGGTGCGGGGGTTGGAAGGAAATGTGGAGATTGGTGAAAAATGTGAGGGAAAAGTTGATTAATTGGAATGGTTGGAGGGAAATGGGATAAATGTTCGATGGGACTTAGCTGGATGTTGGATGAATAAATACGAGCTTCTGGTTTGGTTTAATTGGGAAAAATATGGTTAGAGTTGTTGTAGTTTTTTGATTGTGATTCTATGACATTTTCAGGTTTTTCAAGACATTGATGTGATTTTTTATTTATTGGCAACGAGATCTTTTTTATGGAATTAATTTTAATTGAACATAATTTTTCGAAGTATCATAATTTCGAGACTACAAAATTCCCGAAATTTCCAAAATTTCGGAACACCAACATTTTAACATTATATTATATTAACTTATTAATTATATTAACATTTTTGAAACTCCTCAGTTTCGAAGATTTGAAATTCTTTCGGAATTCTCTAAAATTTAAACATCCCACAATTTGACGACTTTTTTGAACTTCAAGATGGTTCAGAACTCCGAAATACTTTAAATGTCTTAAAAACGTCGAAATTCTCAAACTTCGTCACTTCAAAAAATATTTATGCGTGAAGAGTTCATAATCTTGAAACTTCAACATTTTCGAAACTTTTGGGATTCGAAAATTCATAACTTTGAAAAATTCGAATTTTTAAGGTTCAAATTTTTTGAAGACTTCGGAATTGTTTGAAATTCTCGATACTTCAAATTTCTGGAACTTCGAAAACTGCAGAACTTCATAATTACACAGAAATTCCAGACTTTCCCAAATTTTCGAAGCTCCAAAATAAAAAATACTTTTAAACTTGTAGAACTTTACGAATTCAAAACTTTGAAATACTTAAAAACTTCAAAATGCATCCGAATTTGTCAAAATTTCTAAATTCAAAAACTTCGAAACATCTGAGCTTCAAAACCTCAAAACTTTCAAAATGTCCGGAACTTCGAAGGTAGCAGTACTTCATAATTGAACAGAAATTCCAGAAATTCCGAAATTTTCAAAGTCTCAGATTCTGAAAAACTCTAAAAATTCCAGAACTTCACAAATTAAAAACTTTAAAGTGTTTGAAATGGAACTTCGAGATTTATCCAAATTAGTGAAAACTTCTAAATTCTAAAATCTCCAAACATCTAAGCTTCAGAACCTCGGAAATTCCGAAATTTCAAGAATTCAAAAATGAAAAAACTCCCAAATTTCGAAACTCTGAAATTTCAAAACTTCGAAATTCTTTGACATTCTCGAAAACTTGAAAATTCCAAAACTTCGAAATGCTTCCAAACTCCAACATTCATCTGCAAATATCTCAAAACTTAAAAACCCCCAAACTTCAAAAATGCCGAAACCTTTATGCTTTCATAGTGTCAGTGTATCACTGACAGATTATATATAACACACTCAACAAGAATACGAACATTTTCCACAGTCAAACCAACATTCCCTGATATGTCCGCACAACATGTCTCAAACATCGACAAATTAGACATTTAAAAAAATACCACCACAGGCTCCACGAATTCCAATCTTATCCCAATTTCGCGCTTCCGCAAATTACGTACAGGAACGCGTAAACGCGTTGTGTGGGCGCGGGTCGCGCGGGATCGCGTAAGCTCAATCAACGCCATAATGATGAATGGTCAAAGACGAAGCGGGCGAAAAGGTGAAAGCCTCGTGACTAACGCGGCCATTATATCGTATCAGTGACCATAACAGCACTTTGAGGCTTCGCAAAGTCCCTAAAGATACGGAATATAAATATCGACGAATTACATCGAAGATTTTTCACCAAGACATCACAAGAAAACGCTATAATTCAGTTGAAAAAATACCACTGATTATGGGAAAACCCTATAAGAAATGTGCTACACTGTACTAATCTATGTCTTGTATTCAACGCCCGCGAGAAATATGTAATTTCGTGGCCCTGCTGAGAGTGGACGAAATAATAGATTACCTGATTGTTGACGTATGGCATGCGAGTGATGAGTATGGCATGCGAGTGATGAACTCGTTCGCCGACTTGTGGGCGAATAAGCTGTTCGCCCACGCTCATCTAAACGACATATAGCTATTTACTCACTCACGCTCAGTTTTGCGACCATTTACACACGGATAATGGAAACAAGATGGCGGATGAACGACTCAACATACATCGAAACGTCAAACTTCCCAACCCTAACCTCGAAATTACAAAACTGTGTATTGTTGCAATGTTTTTGTTGCTATTTACAAAAGTGTCGAATACAGTCATAATCAATCCCGATGAAAATCAAAGCAACGAGAGGGATAATTAGTCTCTAACTCCCTAAAGTACGTAGCAAAGCTCTAAGGGCGATTGTTGCGTCAATCAATCAGGTAACCCATTATTTATCCCCCTCTCAACAGGGCCGTGAAATCACATATTTCACGCGGTTCTTGAATAAAATATTGTGTGCGACTAGTGGGAGAAAGAGGAGATTCCACTCGCGTGTTGCCACGCTCGCTACGCTCGTGAGGCAATCTCCGCGCTCGAGGAATCTCCTCTTTCTCCCACTAGTCGCACAATACACTATTGACCCATTTCTCACGTCAGTCAGCTGACTCACGACGATTGTTGAATTTACGACGAGGCAACGACTCAAAGCGTGTCGCCGTTATTTATTCTCAATCACAATGACGTCGACGCGGAAAAAATTTCAATGCTCGCTGGACCGAATCTCACATTCGCAATTCATATGATCGCGCGCGCCATGAAAAGATTTCATACTCCTTCACTTACATGCATTTAATACACCCTTCGCTCGGACGTTTTTATAGAGACATTAACCGTCATTCGCGCGAGCTTCGATATCACGACTATGAAAATTCATCGCGGTCATCGCGCGTAAATTTCGCTCTTTATTTATAACTCTGTGATTTTAACAATGTTATTTCCCGCGCGAAGAGACGCCACGGTTAGACGTCCGAGGGGCGATAAACTAGAGAAGGAAGTGTCGGGAAAAATTTAAGAGTCATTGCGAAGGGGAAAAATGTTTGCACTGGCCTGTCGCGGCGAGGAAAAAAGTGTCATTCATTGTGGTGGAGAGTAATCATTCATGCATTACCGCGTGGAAACCGTTATATTTTGATTTCGTACGGGTGAGCGTCGGGTTTTCTTTGTGTGGCAGATAAATCATTCATTTGCTGCGAGGTGCATCGTCATAAAGATAACTCCTAGGTTATTCATGAATTTGCGGTTTTCAGTCGATGGGTTCCATATGAGGGATAGGA
>JAPYZK010004335.1:0-11041 GCA_030522785.1 Platygaster equestris
TTGATTATGACTGTATTCAACACTTTCGTAAACAACAACAAAAACATCGCAGCAATACACAGTTTAGTAATTTTGAGGTTAGGATTGGGGAGTTTGACGATTCGATATATGTCGAGTCGCTCGTCCGCCATCTTGTTTCCATTATCCGTGCGTAAACGGTCGCTAAACTGAGCGACAGTGAGTAAATAGCTATAGGTCGTTAAGATGAGCGTGGGCGAACAGCTTATTCGCTAACTAGTGGGCGAACGAGTTCATTACTCGCATGGCATACGTCAACAATCAGGTAATCCATTATTTCGTCCACTCTCAGCAGGGCCACGAAATTACATATTCCTCGCGGGCGTGGAATAAAGATTTTTAGAATTCAGGGACCAATTATTTTCGATAACCTTTTACAATCCAGTGAGTTATGTCGATAATAACAAAACAATGAATACATATAATAATTGTTACGTCACATTCTGCTCGACACCCACAACCACAACAATACCCAACACCCACAACCCCAACCCCCCCCACCCGACAACCACCACGAAAGGACCGCCGCTTAGTCAAATTCTGTTAGTCTAAATATTCTTGTGGTTATTTAGTTTAAAGATATCCGGAATCTGAATGATCAGAGTATTTTGCGAATTTATATAAATTATGGTTGGCTTTACTAAGGACTCTGCGTCAATGGAAACAAAAAAAATTCTGAATGACAATTGATAGTTCTATAAAATCTATTGTTCATTCAGAGTATTGAAAATCCAGTATGATTGATGATTTAACACTTCAAAAATTTTACATAAGTATCAAAATTACTGTAAAATTCCAAAGACGAGAAAATAATCGTACGAAAAAATGGAAAAACTTCAAGAACCGCAAAATACTATCGAAGATCTCGAAGGACGTTATAAAACATCTCTTATCTAATCGAAAAACAAGATCCTTCACTAGATTAACATCACCGAATTCCTCGATCTCACAATAAAAAATCTAAAAATAGTATATCATGCTACAAATCGAAAAATCGACTGATTTTGAATGAGTGTGAGATAGTACACCGAGCGCAGCGAGGGTAACTATCGCACGAATGTAAAATCTCGCTTTTTCAACGTGCGTCATACGATTATTTGTTCATAATTCGAAAAACATGGCAAAAAAACTGTGATAGAATCGGTCATTCTTCAGTCGCAGAGCAGTAGAAAAAAGTTGCATTCCTTTGAGAAATTCAGAAAAAGAGGTCTACAAATAAAACCAAATAAATCGCAACTTCTAGACAACCACAAATCACTGTATTTTCATCCTCGATTTTCCCAAGGAATAAATTTCACAGTCGGCGCATTGTTCGTATTTCTAAATTTATCTTCGTCCCACTTCAGATATCAACGTTTCGAACAAAGTCGCGATGTCGTGAAGAAAAAAATCTTGATAAATAAATGCACTCGCGCTATTTAAGGAAAAAATCGCGCGACGCTCGCTCGTGACCTCGCCACATTGTGACTGCGGACGTTGGCGAGTGCGTTGATAATGTAACGTGAGTGTTTTTTAACGCCCCGCTGCTCGGGCGCTCGCATCTTTTTTTCGCCCGCCCCGTAGAAAAGGGGGAAAAATGCTGGAAAATTATAGAGCGAGGCTTCGTTATGCCGGGAAAATCGAAGCCCTTTGAGTTGGGGTCGAATGCGAAGGATTTATTGGAGAAATGAAAATTCCAGTGACCCTCTTTTTCAGAACCGGAGATTAAATTTTTTATTGATAGTTATATATGGTGGTGTTTGGATATTTAAGGGTGATGGTGGAGTTATATATAGTGTGGAATTTTTTTTCAGGTTTTAATATAGTGTTTCATGGGGGATTTGAAATTTTCTTTAAAGGGGGTTTTTTATAGTCGCATATAATTGGTAGGAGTTAATTAGAAATAAATTCTTTGATGAATTCTGTCGTTCCAAAATAATCAGATGATCTTCACGAAAAATTCATGAAAGGTTTTACACTTTTTTTTAATTTGGACGGATTTTTGAACATGTCGCGAATTTACTGGAAATTTTTAGGAATAATGGAAGATTCGAGTGCAAGAAATTTGGTAACTAAGTCTCAAAATTTTAAGACGTTGAAATACCATTTTTTCATAAAACGAATTTAATTAAATTTTTACGCGTTTTGCCGAAGGACATGAAATATTGTACAAAGTGATCAAAGTTAGATTAAAACTGAGATATTTTTCGAATTTTTCGAAAGTTCGAAAACTGAACTTGAAAATACGAAAATTTTCAAGTCTTGAAAACTAGAAAATTCATAAATGAAAAACCGACACGTTTTGAAATTCCATAACTTATTGTTCATATTGGAAAATAATGAAATCGAACCATTTTTGCGTATTTCCGTTTCTAAAATCATTGAAACCTGGAAAATATGAAATGTGTGAATGTCGAAGTTTGAGAATTGCGAAAGTTTGAAAATTTCTTAAGTTCGAACATTGAAAATTCATAAAATCGAAGCGAAAAAAATTGAATTCACAAGTTCAGTTAATAAAAAATTAACATTCTCACTTATCTGAGTATTTTAACATTTCCGAAATTCAATGATATAAAACTTCAAAACTGAACTCAGAAAATAATGAAAATTCGATGATTCAACGATCAAAATTATCAACATTCGAACTCTTAAAATGTGAAAAGTCAAACTGAAAAATCTTTTGTACGATTACAGTCGAAAAACTTGAAAACTGAGCAGTTTAAACATTAAACACTCAAAATTCTCCCAGCTGGACAACTTCAACATTTTTAAAAAAATAACAAAATGATTAAAATGTGAAATAATTGAAACTGTGAGATTATTGAACGAGGTAACTGAAAAATTGGGAATAGATAATGTAAAAATCTTATTAGACAGTACAAATCGGAAAAATTGCTGAAATTTCCACAACCATTCCAACGTTATAGCTCAATTTTCCAAAAATGTTCTGTTTTCAAGGAGAAACTTCGAGAAATCTAAAATTCTAAATAAAGTATTTTACTAGACAGAAAAAGATTCCACGTCTGATGTACCAAAAAATCGGAATTATTTTTTTTTCATACATCATGTGCAATAAAGCGGGAAAACGAATCCGTGACGCACATAAAAACGAGCAAGTGTTATAAAATGCTCGTGCGTGTTGCAGAAATAATTTTGTTTTGCTAGAATAGTGGGATTCGCGGTCATTAGACGTAATGACTGCAATTTTAAAAATTTAAACACTCGAGTAGAACAGAGGGATTTATTATCGGATGAGAATCATTCGTGAACAGATAATTAATATTAATTGAGGACATGTCTAATGATGTTGAAACATGGGACCAAAATAATGTTTGGCGAGTGCCCAGATTTCAGAATTATTGTTAATTTTGATCATTTCTAGTAATGTTTGGCAACGCGATCGTCACTTCCGATAATGAAGTTTGGAAAAAGAGAGGGATAATCCGAGTTTCTAAAATGGAAAATTGAAATTTCTTGAGTTTTCAGGGATTTTGAATTTAAGATACCAAATTTTAGAAAATGGTAAATTTTATTGACTGTCATCATCAATTATTGAGTTGAAATTTAAATTCCCACTGAGTATGTGATTGGAAGTAACAATTCAAAATTTGGAAAATTCAGGAATTTATATAATGTTCGAGATTTTCGCCCTTTTTGGGTAAAAATCCTCAATCTGAGTACTCACTACAGTGAAAATTCTGATGAGTTTATCATCACACAAGTGATGATGAATCGAAACATAAATAAAATAAAAATTATGATTATGATGATTCATCAACAAAATGATTGGATATGAACAAAAACGGTCGATATTTTCATAAATCAATGTCAACAGAGACCTACAATACAATGAACAACGAGATAATTTACCGACAGTCAAATATCGGAAAAGTTTACTTAAGCGCAGTTTCTATTGTAAAGTTGTTGATAAGGAAAATTTCCCTCAGCTTTAATAGTCAAAAAACGAATCATTTTTTCACGAACTTCATTTTTGAACAGGGGAATAATTCTATTTTTTATAATAATTCAACAAGAATCTAACAATATATAACACTCTTAAGAACCTTAAAAGTAGCTGCACGTACTTCCTGAAATTTTCAGGCACTGCACAAAAATCGGGAATGATATTGAAAAATTATTTCATCCCTTCAATATATTTTTTCGAATGAAGATTCATCCAATTCGAGTGCATATCCTGCGAATGAATATAAAGTCGAAACTCAACTTTTAATGTCGATCCTTCGACGTCTGTGAATTTGTTGTAAAGTTATTCTTAATTGAGAGGTCGTAGAAGTTGTAAGTAGTAGAAAAGTTATATTGTAAGTAGTAGAAATCAATTCAGTCGGACTAGAATTCACCATTACTCAACGCGAAAACTCATCAAGAAATCGATTCACGTAGATAACTTCGACGATACATATTTTAATCTGACAACAAGAGATAAGAAATCAATTATTTTATTCTTCAAGTCAACATTGAATATTGAAACTTATTTATTTACGAAAATATGAGAGATTTCGATTGGTAAAAATCTTGCAAATGAGACTACATTATATAATTATTAAACGCGAAAACTCATGAAGAAATTGATTCATGCATATAATTTTACTGTACATATTTGTTACATAGTAATGAAAAACCAATCATCAATGATGATTGGTTTCGAAAAATATAATAATTCGTCATTTATTTCAGGGCAAAAGTAAGTGTTGGAATTTACTTATTGAAGAAAATATTATAGATATTGTAAGCAGTGAAAATCGTTTTCATCAGACTAGAATACTCTCTGAATTTTCTCCAAAAGGAAACTGTAAACTACATTTTCTCGTGAATTTTAGAAAAGCTACATGAGCACAGTTAAACACTAAACTTATAATGTTCTGAAACTTCGACTAAAGCACCGGATTTTACAGCGGCGAAACTTGCAATGATGATCTTACTTATCAAAAGAGTTTTCGCACGTAAAAGTTCGTACTTTTGGAGTTTGTAACTCACAAGAAAATTTTTAATGTAAAATACGGGTTTTTGAGTTTTGAAAAGACATAAATTGTCGGTCAAACCTTTTCCTTAGTTTATTTTTTCAATTTGAATATTCTTGAAGTGATTTTTTTTTCCCTTTCATCATCATCAAATTTCAGGGTTTCGAAATCGTCCAATTTTGAACTCAATAACGTGGACATTTCCTGAATCGATTGAAATTATGTCGACTCAGAAAAATTGGGAATTCAAACATTTCTTTTTCCTTGATTCCTGAATTTAGTTTGAATGATTTCGAAGTTTTCAAGTTCGCAAGTATCAGAATTAGTATCAGAACCTGAATCTTTGAGTTGTCAATTTTTCATAATGTCAACATTTTTAAAGTTTAATGAAATCGTTTAGACTGAAGCTTCCAATTTTTCGAAATAGATTTTTTTTCACAATTCAACGTTTTAAGTGTTCAAATATATTTTTTAATTTCTACGAATATTACAAATGAGCGAGTTTTTACATTTACTAAATACCTTGTTCCTCTGAAGAAATTAAGGGTATGAATTCTGCAACATAATTGATTCATTTTCAAGATTTATAATGTGAAAGTCAATCACTGGAAATAATCTCGTTTCGTTTTAGTTGACTCTACGTCTGTATTACAATAAACTCCAATTAATTTCAAGTTATAAATTTTATCAGTTGATTCGAATCGTGATATCTTTTCATCTCACTCGATTCATTTTGATAAAAATAACCAAAAAAGTATTCAGACTGACGAAATAAACTGAGTAAATTTAACTCAATATTCAACCATCTTTATTCAGCCCATTTTACACTCAATTTACAACTATAAAAATTCAGTCATTCTTTACACCGAACATTTTTTCTCAACGTAAAGATAATTTTTCAATCAAATGCAAAAAAGTGGAAAAAGGCAAAAAAACGTTCGAAAAACATCATCAATTTTGATACCATTTTTCTTATCTGAGTCACATATACCTACTTCAATAATATTTCAGTACATCATAGCGGTAAGCGCAATAATTTCCCTGCAGCACGAAAGCACAAAAAAAGATCCGAGTTTTTTAGTCTGTTTTTCAGTAAAGCGTGATAAATTTTTCTCAGCATGATTTTTCTTTTATTCCCGGTACATGCAAGACACTGACTTTATGCTGCGTTTAATGTTGTCGTAAAGTTTGATAATGGCTCAACGAGTTTACAGCATTTTATGACAATTCATATTTCTTTACGAACGCGTATTATACTTCGTACACCAAAAACTGCGAGTAAAAGTCCAGTGAAATTATAGTACGATGCGGTCGGAGTATTTCGACAATTTCAGTATTCTGTTGTATTTCATTCGTTTTGTTATTTTCATCAATTTTGGGTTGATTTTCCAAAAAAGATATGACGGTACCAATTACCAACGATAAGAGAAAATTCACAACTTACATAAGACGACGACTGACGATTATTGAGTTTTGTGGAACAAAAAATTGGTCGGAAAGAAGCACTTACCTGGAACAAAGAAAAGAGTACATTTTTTCAAAATGTTTCACTCAAGTATCAGAAAACGTCTTTATTTTTTTTTCGAATCTATAACTGTCACTAATCGAATTTCAATTATTGAAGTTTGTTAATCAAAGTTTGCGAATTCGATGAATTGTAGTTCCAACAATTATCAGAATGAGGTTGTATCATTCAAAGTTTTACATTTTTATGTGTAAACATCTTTAATTTCGCTCCTGATATGGACCAGTATGGGCTCGCGTCGCGTAAGACGTGTAAGGTGTAAGGCGTAAGAGAAAAGGCGACCTTACAGAGATCCATGCATAGCGTCGATCGCTAGAAGTTTCTAAAATTTTCAGTGAGGTTCTAAAAAATTCTAGAAAGTTCTTTAAGGTTCTGGAATGTTCTAGAAGGTAGTTAAAGATTCTAGAATATTCTAGAAGGTTCTGGAAAGTTGTAGAAGGTTTTGGAATGTTTTGCAAGCTTGTTCTGGAATGTTGTAGAAGGTTCTCAATAGTTTTGAAGGGTTGTGAATAGTTGTAGAAGGTTCTGAAAGGTTTTGGAAGGTTCCAGAAGATATTAGAAGGATCATGAATGCTTTAGAGTTTTCTCGAAGATTCTAAAAGATTCTAGAAAGTTCTAGAAGGTTCTGTAAGGTTCCAGAAGGTTGTAGAAAGTTTTAAAATGTTCTTAAAAGTTATAGAAAGTTTAAGAAGGTTCTGCATGGTTCTAGAATATTCTAAATTGTTCTGGAAGGTTCTGGAAAATTTTAGAAGATGCTAGAAGATTAAGACATAGTGTTCTGAGTCAGGTTCTAAGAAATTCTAGAAGGTTCTTGTAGGTTTTAGAAGGTTCTGTAAGGTTCCAGAAGGTTGTAGAAAGTTTTGGAATGTTCTAAAAGGTTCTAGAACGTTTTTAAGGTATTGGAATGTTCTGGGAGGTAGTTGAAGATTCTAGAATATTTTATAAGCTTCTGAAAAGTTGGATATAGGTTTTGGAGTGTTTTACAAGACTGTTCTGGAATGTTATAGAAGGTTGGACATAGTTCTAAAAGGTTATCAATAGTTCTAGAAGGTTTTAGAAGGTTTCGGAAAGTTCCAGAAGACATTAGAAGGATCACGAATGCTTTAGAATTTTCTCGAAGGTTCTAAAAGATTCTAGAAAGTTCTAGAAGGTTCTGTAAGGTTCCAGAAGGTTGTAGAAGATTTCGAAATGTTCTAAAAGGTTCTATATTAGAAAGTTTTAGAAGGTTCTGCACGGTTCTAGAATATTCTGAATGGTTCTGGAAGGTTCTAGAAAATTTTAGTAGATGATAGAAGATTAAGACATAGTGTGCACAAGATGTTTACATATCAAACGTGAGTGCCGGGTGCTCGCTGATTTTTTCTATCTACACATGTCGTAATTGAGAGATTAAATTTGTTGATTCGAACTTTGCAATCATTAAGTCATTCAGTCTGCAAATTTTATAATTTTTCATCATTTTTTTCGTAGAAACAAGCTGCCCGGAATCGAATGTCGATTAATCGAAGTTTGAATTCCTATAAAATTGGAGTTCGTTGATCATAGCATCGATCAAAGTTACAACCACGATCACAATAACGTCGCATAATTTTAGAATTCCACATCTTTTTCCTCAAAATTTAGTCTGTTATAGTTGAGTCCATTCCCAATGAAAAAGGAATCAACGATCAGCTCGATGTGTTCGATTACTACATAATTCGATCAAACACATAGCTTGCAGTCAAAACCGAAACACGATATCGACAGAATAAGTCAAACAGAGCTTTGCACTATGAAATATTTAGTGGTCATAACCACCAAACTATTGTATGCACGTCTCATTTACTATTCCGAAACTGTTATAATCAACGCCACCTCGCTCTGTATTGTTTGTTCTCAGTTTCCACACAAAGTTCCATGTTGATCTGCGTTATGTACTGAGAATATCGAAATCAAAATTCATACACGTCGTGAATATTTCGGAAGCAATGGAGATTATGGTATCATTCTCAAGTTTCATCCATTAAAATGATCGGGAAGTTGTTCCGGTTGAAATTCATGTCAAAATATTTAAATAGTTTGCAGTTTATGGAGAAATATTTTGTGTATTACGATATAATTTGCAGTGTGGACCTTTTTTTTCTCGACATCATAAATATATGTTTAGAGTGTCAAAATTTGATGTCGATATGAAAACATTCGGTAATTTATATATACGTATGGTAACTGCAACTTCGAGATTTGACTTCGAACTTGTGTAGCTTGAAACTTTCGAATGTGAACTTGAAAGAAAATTCGAAGTCGAGTACCGATTGACATCATTGATTTTGAGTTCAGTCTCTCGAATTTTGGACTGTCAACTTTGATTTCGAAATTGGAGCATGTGAGCTTTGAAAAAACTGTGAATGTTCGCATCAGAAACTTCAACTTCAATTTCGAAGTCCAGATTTGATCATACCTTCTGGACGAGAAATTGAAAGAAACTGCAAATTTCGATTTTTGAAATTTTACATCAGTAACTTCAACTCTGAGCTTTGACCTTGAACTTCAACGTCGAAAAACTTCAAAAATAATGAACGCAATTTTCGAATTCTGGTCTTGATTCGGGATACTATCATTAATTTGTTCCCAGGATCAACTTCAGAAAATTTTTGAACAGTAGAAGATATTCCTAAGGTCGACCTCTTAAGACACTGAAATTTCATAAGAACTTGTGAAATCTTGTGAAATTGCATAAATTTTTATAAGAATCCAGAATTTGAAGGATTTTCCGTGATTCCACACATTGTTTCACTTCTACCATGTGTCTCATTACTATTATTTTTGCACTAGTTGCGAAATATACTATATTATGTGATGGTTTACTCATTATATACATCTATAGTGTATGAATTTTGTTTGTTTCAGGTGAGTTTTCTGCTTCAGTTAATGTCGGCAGTCGGTGAGTCGACGTATCATTTTATTCACAAAAATGTTTTACAATAATCTGCGTTGAAAATGTCACGTTTTGCTATCATATTGCCTGCGAGCAGTGACCAATTCATAGACAGTGTGAAGAACGAACAGTTAGGTTAAAGAAGTTTAAGGACGTGGTAAAAATACGACTTCGCTAACGAAAAACCACTGACGACCACTCTTGATGAACTACTGATGACCACTTTCCTGATGGAAAGTCGTAAATACTGATGTATTTACGACCATCAGTGTTCATAAATGACGAATAGTGATCATGAGTGCCCAAAAGTGGGCATACGTGGTCAATAATATATAAATAATAATCAGGTTATGAATAGTTCTAGAAGGTTCTGAAGGTTTTGGAAGGTTCCAGAAGATATTAGAAGTATCATGAATGCATTAGAGTTTTCTCGAAGATGCTAAAAGGTTCTGGAAAGTTCTAGAAGGTTCTGTAGTGTTCCAGAAGGTTGTAGAAGATTTTGAACGTCCGGTACGATTTTTTTTCCATGCTCGAATAAAATGAGAAACATTGCACGGAAAACATGTAGAAACTGAGGTCTAGCCCGTGGGAGAGAATACCTGCTTTGAAAAGGGTCTAGCATCATTTGTCACGATAATGATCTTTTTTGATTTTTGCAACTTGCAATTTTTCGGATAAAATGATGCTAAAAATGAATTTCTCGACTCAAAAAACCTAAAATTCGTTTTTCTACAACTCAAAAACGCTAAAATTGGCGATTTTAACATAATCAACATTAATTGTTAATAACTCGCTTGATCGAGCTAACCTAAAAAAATCCCTCGGCGAATCGTCTCATGAGTACCAATACTTTCGATATCGGCTATCAAATTCCAATTCATTTTTTTGGTGTTACACAGTGTCATTATTGTAGCATGAATGTCACATCGAAAACGTCGTGAATCAGAATTATTACACGTTGCACTATAATTAATTGTGCTATAATCCGTGAATCACATTCATGAATTACTGTACAAGATAACTAACAACATATTTTGAATCATTAAAAATGTTGTGGATCAAGCACTTCTTTCGGTGACGGAAAAAGCTCTCGACATTACCACGATATCGAGCTTTCGAGGAAGACTCCGTGGAAAACTTTTCACTTTTTCGAGGATGTTCTTACGTCACAATTTTTTAGGGCATCGATGACGTCGGAGTATGATTCTAACTGTGAATATTGTATGGTTATGAATGTTTATAAAAATTCTTCGTAAAAAATGAACGATCCTTACATTTTCGAAAACAACTTTCATCAAGCACTTAAAAGTCAGTGGAAATTTCTAATATAATCCAACAATTCCGATGAAATTCTAATGGGTTAAAAATTACAGAATATTTCGGAAATATTCGAAAATCCAATGAAGCAGTCAGGGATTGTATGTATTTAGTATTTTATAACTTTTCCTTTTATAACTTTTTCGAAATATTTCAACGTTTTGGATCTCAAAAAACCTTCGAATTCGCCAAAATTGACTGAATCGGGAAAGATATACCCATTGTCACGAAATTTCTCAAGATGTAAAAAAATGGACCTTAAACGAAATAACAGGAAAATTCGAGAATCTCAAGTTTTTGGAAATTGTC
>JAPYZK010004336.1:0-15799 GCA_030522785.1 Platygaster equestris
CGAGTGTCGCGGTGGAGAACTCGCTTGACGGTGCGACTCTGAAAAGTGGTTCAGGGTTAAATCTCGACAACAGTATTAGAAAGAGTACTAAATAAGGGCTAAATTCATGTGCATGACCCCTTTGTTATATTCAGTGCGGGGGTGGAGTTTCCAAAAAACGAGAGAAAACATCTACACAATGCAAATTTCAATCATTTTGTTATTCTTTCACAGTTGCGCATAAAATACTTGACTCTAGAATTGATTTGTAACAGGAAGTATTCATTTTTTGCGGGAAATATCAAGTCTTACAACAGACGCGTACAAAAAAATCGATTTTTTCTTCGAAAAATCATATCTCACGTTAGAAAAATTTTCGCCATCAGAGATTACGTCAGATTATAGTTTGAACATGCGAGTATCCCACAAAAAAGTTTCTTTGAAAAAAAATTGTGCATTTCGAGATAATTAATGCCAAAAATTTTTTTCACTTATTGCGTATAGTGAATAAATTCATCAACCAAGTCGAAAACTGCGATTTTTTGTAACGATAGCAGAATCCAATCCATTTCGAGTATTTTAAGATCTGAATCGCCGCAAACGGTCAATTTTTGATGGTGTGATGAAGTTTTCGAAAAAAAAGTGTCCTCGAGTAACCTGAAAAATCGGTTTTGACAGGCTGGACGGAAATGCTTATAAATCGCGAGGGAAACTTTTTTTCCAAAAAATAAAAAATACGTGTCCAATTAAATCGTTTCAGGAAAGAAATAAGTAAGTTTGAGAGCAAAATAAAATATCGACCTGTATGGTCCGGTCAAATTGAAATGGAATCAGTCCGATGCCACTGCTATATCGAGAGATGGGTGTATATCCACTATTTCTGACCTATAATGTGAACCTGTTCTTAAGATGTCTCAGACAAGAGTGTACAACCGTCAGCCGAGGTACAAGCCTCTACAATGCCACCGGAACGACCGTCACTATCAATCGCTCCGAGAAAAGAGGGTAAAACATCAGATACAATCATGTCAACACCCTCCTTGGACTCCATACGAACTGAGTCCCCCTCATCATCTGAAGACACAGCAACCTCATTAATGATCGACAGCAGTCAAGAGACTCAGTCAGATGACTCATACTGCATGACTTTCATAGCCGAGCCTGTGCTTCACCATGCCTCCGTTGCAACAGGTTAGCATCGATGATATACATATAATATGTACGATCGAGTTTTCTAGAAAATGTGACAACACATTTTTTTTTCAACACGCGCATTCAAAACGCGAGTTTTGAGGTCCGTTGACGTATGCCAAAGTGACTGATTTGAGGCCGATGATGCAAAATGAAGAGTGCGCATGCGCAGTGTGATTTTGCCCTGGGGCTCCAAAAAACTTTCGGCCCGACGGGTAAAAATGAACTCGACAACTGAAAAGTTTTGCGTGAATATACTTGTGAACCAACAATTTCTTACAGTTTTTACACAGAGATTCCGACTTTAAGCAAATATGCATCAATATTTTTGGCACCGGTAAATTTCCAGGAAAACTTTTTAAACACTGCAAGGATAATTTTTTCGGAACTGTGTCGTAAATAGGTATACTAAACCCACTGTCAGTTTGACAGTTTCACGCACAAGTACTCGCGAATTCGTAATTCCGAATTGTTATCACTTATGCGAAATGTGATGACTACGGGTATGAGTATGAATCTTCTTGCTAACGTTCTGATTCTTATGAGTCTTTCATTAAAGTGGACAATTTTTGAAACTGCGTAACACAGTAAATTGACGCTGTCCCAGTCGTAATTAACTCTACTGTTTCAGTGGAGTTTTGGTGGAGTAACAGTGGAGTTACCCTTTTTGTACTCAATTCGCGATTTTCCGCGCAAGTTTAATTTCAGAAATGTTATCTGGTACAAAATACAAAACTGTTGCTTATACAAAGCAAAAAATGGATGAATAACACATAAGAATGATAAATATATTTATATAATCATGTTATATTCCAAATCTACAAATAAATAACCCGTGATTATAAACGTATCACACAAGGTAACATCTACAGATTCTGATTCGATACGTATATAAATGAAAATTCATCCATATTTGTCAAGTTTCACTACATTTCTCGTACTCTACCGAAACTCCACCGTAACTCCACTGCTACGGTGGAGTTTTGGTGGAGTTCCGGTGGAGTCCGTTACGACTTGGGTTCCGTCAATCGGTCTCGAATCGGCTCTTTTAGCATACGGAAACGAGCCCACTAAAACTCTTGTTTGAGTGTGCGTGGTTAAAAAAATAGTATGTGTAACACGGGCCAATGTGGTCGATTATAGGCCGCAGAATTTCGCCCTCTCTCCGCTCGGGCCGAAAATTTTATGCGTTCTCGAATCGGTCACTTTTGGCCCTAGTCGCACAATGTACTATTCACCACATGTGTATATTTTTCGCGCTTTTGAATATCTGCGGAGCGGTCTTCAAGTTCCGTTTTTAGAGCGATGCTCGTGCCGCGGAACAAAAAACCTACTTCCGATCCTTAAGGCAAAAAACCATACTCATACTTTTTTGCCCACTGGAGCAGGCAAAAATTGGCGGGCAAAAAAGTATGGCTTATTGCCTGCTAGAGATGAATAGTAAGTCGTTTCTCCCTTAGCGCGAGCATTGATCGAAAAACGGAACCTCAGGACCACTTCTCCAAGTAAAATGACGCTCAAAACGCACACATGTGTTGAAAAATATCGTTCGCACCAAGGGGCAAAAGTTGTCTGTTTGCACAGACATTGTTTTTAAGGCAACTATTATTGCAGTGAATGTACTATGTGCCAGCGATCTTCTGCGAGAAATCGCTGCTCAAGAAGAGCAGGTCTTTAGCGGAACTTCCTCTCTCCAAAACGACAGCGTTTTTCCGCCTTCGTTTTCACCCCATCAGCGTTCGCATCTACAATGCCCAAACACCGCGCTCCACAGAAGAGAAAGAAATTCGTCATGTAGACCCTTTGACGAAGCCATTGCAATGATAAAAACACTTTTTGGCTGCGAAAATCGACATATTCCAACGCTGCATGTAAGATATCCGATTTTCCATGAAACCTTTGGGAGAACCAATGACTCCAACGAATATAAAATAAGTGTGGATGCAAGCAATTGCGATATTTTGAGATAATCGGTTTTTACTAGACATTTGACGGACTGCTGGACCAGAATGTGTACCCATTGTTTAAGCTTTGTCGGATTTCGGAGGGAATTTTACAACATTTCAAACAGTGGGCTGAAGAGGTGCCGCATTATCGAGAGCTCCCTCAAGATGTTAGGACTCAACTTCTCATGGACAAGATTCCAGAACTTATGGTCCTATCCACATCGGCATATCAGGGAATGTACCGGACTACCAGCACTGCAGGACATAGAACAAAATCTAATTTGAGACAGGAAGTGAGAATATAGAATTGACATTTTTTTCCGATTCCCTCTATTGAATGTTATCTTCATACTTCGAGCTGCTATGAGTTGAGTACTGATTATTATTTATCATTAATTTTTCCCAAATCAGTTGAAATTGGGCTATCTTAAATTCGCTAATGTGGTACACCATATTTAATTGTTACGTGTGACGTCATTCCTACGGTTCGCGATGTTTTGACATATGTAAACGGACAGTGATATATTATCCTCGTATGAAGAGGGAACGCGTTCTCAAAGAACGTGTTGGAAACGCGCTTCGGATGGATTTGAAACAATTAGCGAACGCGTTCCGGAATGCATTTAAAAAATGTTTTTATAACATGTTTGGAACGCGTTCGAAACGCATTTTTTGAACACGCTTGGAACGCGTTTCTGAAATGCGTTCGGAATACGTTTCCCGCGCACATAAAAAAATAATTCAGCGAACATAAAAGGAAGAGTTTTTTCTGACTTTGGAAAGAACGCGGTCCGTATGCAATCTACTGATTTTCCGGATAATACGTTCCTAACGCATCCAAAAAGCGTTCGAAAAACGCATGTTGAACACGTTCTGAAAGTTTTCTAATAAAGATTACAAACGCGTCCAATTAAATGCGTCAAAATTCACAATCATAATTTGTTATAAACGCATTTTTCGGAATGCGTTTCGGAATGCTTTCAGAACGTGTTCGAAGCGCGTTTTTTTTCACGGGTCGTTCACTGCCATTTTCATTCGCAAATCGAACATCGCGTCGTGTCAATCGAAATTCGGACGATAGTTGAGTCCGGTTCTGAAAAAGCCGACTCAAGGAACTTCCCTAATATCAGCAGTGTTAACATGCTATGGTAATTTTTCGTAATTACATCACAAGATCAATGACATGATGATTCCGATGCATGTTTTTGAACATAATTCAAAAAACATACGCAAATCGTGATAGTTTATCCAGTACATACTTTTTACTACGAATTATTAGCTCCAAATGTCATTTTTCGTAAAAATGTTTCGACGAATGACATTAATGAGTGAATTTATGGTGTTTACACCATGGTGATGTTTACATGTCATGATTCTGAAAAGCAGCCCTGGTTTTTTCATGTTTGAAACCACAAATATGAAATATCTGAATGATTTACAATTTTTTTGTATTCATATTGCGAAGTGATCTTCACAGCAATAATATATTGTATTCGTTGACAGTTCATCGATCCTACGAGCAAGTTTGAACCACAGATTTCGCAGACCGAATTTTCCCGGAACGCACAAAAATAACTTTTAATAGCTCGTCTGGTTAAACTCCAATTTTTTACGTCTCCGAAGAGTCGCAAAAATAGTTGATTTCCGAGTTCTGCTTGGCTCAACTCAGTTCGGCTCATTCCGATTTGATTCGGCTCACTTTCTCCACTAGAGTTTGCGAAGTGCTTTGCAAACACTACACGTGGAGTGGTGCAAGATGTCTGTCTCTCTCTTGCTCATTGTTTTCTCATCTTGCCTTTCCCTGGCAATGAAAACTTCAGTCGCGTTATTGGTGAGGTATGTATTGGGACTGTGAAAAAAAATGCAACATTTTTTCGATTTTTTAACTTTATTTATATAAAGCAAACGATACACTTTCAATCATCAAAGTATTCTTCGTTATTGTCCAACATCTTCTGCCACCGGTTCGGTAAATCATGGATTCCTTCGCAAAAGAATTCTTGGATTTTCGACTCGAAGAAATTATCAACCCATTTTCTCACTTCTTCAAATGTTCGATAGCGTACACCCCTAAGTTTGTCATTTATCGATCTGAAAAGATGGTAATCAAATGGCGCGGGGTCTGAAGAGTACGTCGGATGACGCAGAACTTCCCAGCCAAGAGAAGTTGCAGTTTCACGAACCGATTTCGCAATGTGTGGTCTGGCATTATCATGTAACAATTTTACTGGACGTTGTCCGTGGCCAGTAAATGGATATTTTTCGTCCAAAGCTCATTATGCGAAATTCCCTTACAATTCCATCATAAACTAAGCATTACTTTATCTGCATGAATTTCTCGTTTCGAAATCGATGTGGTCAATGTCCGGGGTCAACATATGACTTCTTCCGCTTCGGATTTTCGTAATACATCCACCTTTCAATTCACAATTCATAGAGAAGACAATGGCAAAAATGTTCCTTACTTAGCGACCTTGTTGAACTCATTTTTTTCTACGTTGTAAACAGCCAATTGTCAAATCAAATGTCAATTCTTATAGCGCGAGTGTAGCGCCATTGCAACAAAAAGGGACGGGGGAAAATTATTATTCATACAATTTTTAGCTCATCGAAAAAAGTTGCATTTTTTTCACAATCCCAATACATTCGATTGAGCAACAATTGTTGTTTTTTGGTGTCCAATTCTGAAAAATTTTCAAGTTCTGCAAAATCGATCTCTAAAAAAAACAGTTCTGTCTCAATCATCTCAATATCACCCACCAATGCCACCACTGAAATCCGTTTTTCGGTATCTCACTTATTTCACTAGTTATTCAATCAATTATTTCCAAGATTCATAATAATCAAGGTATCTTTGTCTGCGGTGCGCCATCTATTCGTAAACGCCAAGAATTGGACTCACCAGACTACCTATGAAAGGCTACGTGTTTCACATGTTGCGAAACAGGCAATCCCCGAATCGTGTGCTGGCGTCACTCGCCTCTGGCTCGTGACGCCATATTCACACTATTCGGAATAAGCCTACTTTCACAACTTGTCGAACAAATCGCTTTTCGGGCGAGTTTTTTGCTGTATTCGTACAATAGAGTACAAAACAGTACCGATAAGGACGTTGATGGTCACTCGATTCATTCGTCATCGGTTTTGATAGTACGTTTCCCGGGTATATATGTATTTTGATTGTAACGAGGTAGGGTATTTTAGGGAAAGTGGAAACACCTCGACCACGCCCCTTCGCCATTAATTTTAGAAAACAAGAAACTGAATACTTAAATAACCTACCGTTACAATCAGGATCGCCAGACGCTACGAAAGCGCCACAAAATATACTACAACCTCAAAACCAACGATGCTCGAATCGTAAAACCAACGATGTTCCAATTTCAAAACGAACGATGCTTAAACATCCCAATGTAAACTTTGATGAAATTCCCAATATTTATAAAGCGGTAATCAACAACAAAACAAGATCCCGGCGCAATAACCAGCCACGAGCGAAATTCCCGTGTCGAAAATCCAAACAACACAGAAAATGCTTGGTACAATTATAAATAATTCACACAATATTTCGTAACGTGTCTCTACGAGCCTATTATTCGAAATTCAACGAATCAATCGATACAGAATAAATATTATCTAAGAAATCGGAATCGATTCGCGAATCCAGTCTGTGAAACTATAACTACTATTATTGACTTAACCTAGAAAGTTCCCTATGACAAAAATTCCTCAAATTAGGGAACGTGACGCTGGGGCTGCCTACCAGCTGCGTCACGCTTCCGTGTCCTGAAACCAAATTAAACAGTCGCCGGCAAATGATATATAATATGAAATTATTGAAAAACTTACAGCGCTATCTCCCTCATCGAGTAAAGTAGGTCACTGCCTCGCAGATCCTCAGTGTCGGTCTCGGTCACGAAACGAAAAACGATTGAAGAACCACAATTTATATCGCGCACTCAAAACTGGAACCCCGATAATTTCCCACCACCAGGCTATAGGAGCGACCCGAAAAATTACACGTAGTCTAATCCGCTTTTTGTGCGCCGATGTGATACGATACACACGAAACAACATTTCACAATAAGATACAATGAATGCGCTACCACTTCCGTTGCGCTACAACACGCGACAACGCGATACTTAAGTTTGAGAGGGACCCGTATCTTGTCGGCAACGGCTGGTAGAAATCAGGCAGAGCTTCTACGGGCCTCGCTTTTTATAGGCGCGGAAACCTCAAGAGTAGAATCCCCACTTGTTGTTTTTAGGGTCGTTTCTCTCCGATGAATGGGGGCAATAGAGCTCTCCTTGTCGGCGATAACGTGGGGAAAATCGCCTCCCGTAGCAGCCTGCATGTCTCGCCTGGATGATACAACTCCGCGTAATTACAGCTCAGTCAATTTTCTCTCAGATGTAGTATGAAAGTGAGAATTTTCCGCTGACATTGCGAAAAATCGGTACGGGACTTGGCAGTAGAGTGAAAGTCGAACTTGTAACCCGGAGTTGGAGTTGGGAAACGTCTCCTGGAGTATTCGAAAGCCCCAGCAAACGAACAAGAACCTTTTGGACTGCGTCGAGGATCTTTGAATTCCCGTAGAATAAAAATAAACGAATTTAGCGACGGTGCCAACAAGAGGAACAAGTCCATAGTTTATTAATTGAAAGGGTAGCGATACGATACATCAGATAATCCTAATTAGTAATTCGTATGATTTCGAAAATATTTCAAGTCAATTATTGACAATTACGATCAAAAGTATCAACAATATTTGTGTGATTTTTCCCGATAATTGACTTGTTTAAAAATTGAACAGCGAAACTTCGACTACAAAGCACGTTTCAGGGAGTTTCTAGAAGCTCCGAAATTCCTAAAGCTTATGTCGTAACTTGGAACTTCGAAATTTGACAATAAAACAAAAGAATTCCGAAGACACGGAACACGTGTGCCTACAAGATACGGTATGCCTTCCCCATCGAAAACTGAACAAAGAACGGCCTCGAGTTTTTCCCAAAAATCGAAACAAGATGCGTGCGAATCAACTTTGCAACGATAATCTTACGAAGAAAGCTTGGAAAGACAGAAAAGAGTAAGCACCTCTTCTTTGTCAGTAGTAATAGGGTCGTAAATAACTCTCGACGTCCAAACATGAAAACGTAGGAATTCCACTTGAAATATCTTTTCCCAAATTTTAAAAGGAAAATGCGTCACTCGCTTCGTACAAAAACAAAGGGATCGTGGGAAATCACCTCGAACTATCGTCTCTCTATTTTTGACGATAACTAGAATAACAAAGGGGAGAGCTACTTTTGAAAGACTTAAAAGCTGACCAAGTACAGAGTTTGGTTTTGGTTTCAACGGGAAAAGTTAAATTGTTCCCGTTTCATGATTGACAATCAGCTGCAGGGGAATGGAGTCACGTCCGCTCGGCTTTATTCGAGCGTGTTCGGCACGTCGTCGGCTGATTCAAATTTGTTTGAATTTGGAACGCGTTTTTGAAATTTTGTAGTGGTCAAGAAGTAAAAATAAAAAGAATGCATACATAAAAGTAGGCACTATTGGAAAAAAATTAATTTGAAAAATACGTTAATCTTCTGTTGGTTAACTTTGACTGAGTGTTTGCGAAATCATGCCTATAATGGCACCGTTTCCGCGTAATATTACCCATAATACGTTTCAGGTTACTACGAATATGAACAAAGTACTCATCGGCCAAAGTAGAATAATGGGTAGGCAATTAACAATGGACCAATTGCCCGAGGACTTGGGTATTGCTGTCGAAAAGATCACGTGGGTCGCGTTCATGTTCAGGCGGATGGAACTGTGCCCAGCTGAGTACGTTTGCTTGAAAGCGATAACATTGCTCTCGCAAGGTAGGATATTTTTCATGATCAGTTATTGCATCTCTACGTGTTGAACGCACTATACTCCGGAAATTGATACAAAGTTAAGCACATAATATACATACGTAGATTGACTGATATGAATAAAATTTTAGTAGAAAGTGCTCAATGACTGTTACGAAATAAGGAATATAATATTTCATTGAACGCATGTGAGAGAAGTGAGTACTCCTCTCCGTTGTTTTACTTCTCCCACAGGTTGGTAAAGAGAACGTTTACAAAAATGCTGGAAGAATTGGTACTCGTGAATCACTTCAACGTGGTTCTCAAATTGTTCACTTTTCATTTTTATATTGTTTATCAACAGCTATATAGCGATATGATCAAAGAACAGGGTAATATTTCGAACGTCAACGCCATCTTGTTTCCAACGATCATAGAAATAAGATGGCGGACATATATAGAAGCGTCAAACTCCCCAATCCTAACCTGGAAATAACAATACTGTGCATTGCTGCAGCGTTTTTTTTGTTGTTTACACAAGTGTCGAATATAGTCGTAATCAATCCCGAAAGAAATCGAAGCGACGAAGGCAATGATTATTTTTTTACTCGCTGAAGCACGTAGCAAAGCTCTAAGTTTGATAGTTGCGTCCATCGATCAGGACATCTATTATTTCCTCCTCTCTCAGCCGGCGCCAAAATCGCTGATTCCTCGCGGTTGTTTGATAAAGTATGATGTTCGATTATTCGTCGACGGAAAATATTCCACTGGCGTGTTACTGCACTCACTACGCTCGTGCAGCAATTCCCCGCTCATGGAATATTCCCTTTCTCACACTAATCGCACAAGATACCATTATTCCACAAATAAAATAATGACAACAATATTTCCCAGTAATACCGCATAATATCTAACTTTTCAGCACAAGAATGTATAGTGGTGAAGCAGAAATTGTATATAGACTATCTACGCAGTTTCGTCAAGTACAATACTCCTGAACAACCACATCGATTCCGCAATCTTCTTGATATATTATCCGAAGTAAGTGGATGATTTGATTATGGAAAAGATGAGATTATCTCGATATCTTTACTTGTCTTAGACATCTTTTTTTTCTCATTCGTGTGATTAGAAGAAGACGCAATAGGTCAAGCGGTAAAATGAGTCACCTTCTAGACACAGTTTGTAACAGCAGATTCCATGCCCCCATAGCATTCGATTGAGTTAATTTTCGTCAAACAATTTCTGATGCTAGAATTATGGTACCATGGTTGTGACATAAAAATTTCCACGCATTCGAAATTCAAATCATTCTACCACAATTGTATTATCGTTTGTAGGAGTATTCTCTTTTTATCAATCATGCATTCCAAATCGATATAAATCATTGTAGAAACATGTTTGTAACATGATTATACAATGATTTAAGAATGTTTCAATGTTTGTGATTCGTTAATAATAGTATGTTGTTTCATGCTTCACGAAAATGAATTGCCGATTTTTCAATCATTGTATCATCATGTATAAATCGTGATTCATACGTGATGGTACACAAAGGGACGAATTTAATGATGGCACATAAATAATTCATGAATGATTGCATCCTTGGGAAATTCCTTCAATATCTCTGATTCGTCTAAAAGTGCATCATTGCGCAATCATGCATAAATCATGTCCGATCGTGATTCATACATTACTTCAGAATAATCAGTCGCAGTAGATATAAATGATTGTACTATCAGTATGAATTAAATTTTGCAATGGTGGTACAATGATTGATATGTGGGTTTGAGGTTCAGGAGTTTTCATAAATGATGTCACGGTCCTAGGAGGGGAGAGGAGTCAGCACATTTGTGACAGAGGGTGGGGAAAGTTTCCAATAATGTGACGTCACAAATTTTAAGGATGACAATTTTTGTAAGATTGATCATTCCACAACGTTTGTAAAAAATGTTGAACATTCCACAAAATTCTATTAAATTCCGTATTCGAGATATAGCATCATACAGTATTTTTTAAGTATAACACTTACTTTGAGGAAAACTGGAAAGGTGACCAAAAAACACTCTTCGATGTCGATTTCCCAAAATTATCAAATTAAGTGTAGTAGAGAAACAAGAATTATTGACTTCTTCAAAATTGCACATCGTGACGTGGTACGAGAGGGAGGGAGGGTTAGCGAATTTGTGACAGAGTGCGTGGAGGGGATCGAAAAAAACGCCATAAAACTGTGACATTCATGTAAGCTCCCCTAGAGTGAAGAAAAAATACTTTTTCGCTACATGTGCATGTTTTCCGCGTCTTTTAATACCTGCGGAGCGGCCCTAAAGATGCTTGCCCCGCGGGACAAAAAACCTACTTTTAATCCCTAGGGCAAAAAGTATAGTTTGTTGCCTGCTACGGATTAGAAGTACGTTTTTTCTTCCTCATCGCAAGCATCCCTCGGAAAACGGAGCCTTAAGACCGCTCCTCCACATATTAAAATGACGCTCAAGACATACACATGTGGTAAAAAATATCGTTCGTGCCAAGGGGCAGAAGTTGGACTTTTACTCGATCAATGTATACGGTACTCGTCGCAAAGTCCAACTTCTGCCCCTTGGTGCAAAATATACTACTTCATAACTCTAACCTTAATATTAGTACTTCAAATGTATTTTTCCTCTTGGTGAAGAATAGAATCCTCAACTAATGCAAAATAGCTTTTGTCACAAATGCAATTGCAAAACTCGTTTTGCAAACTTCACGTTTATGAAAAAAGCCATTTTCCCTTCGTTGCGAAACTACTGTTGCTCGTGAAAAGTTCTCAGAGGAACAATTCCACGAGTGAAAAGTAATTTCCGGTAAAATGGAGTTTAATAACAAGTTTTTGCTTTTGTTTCGTTCAGGTGCGATTGGCTGTAGCTTTTCTAGTTCTGAGTCAGATGGTTCATGTACCTATCATTTTGAATCCGGAAATTTGAAGATGAATAATCGAGGCATCGTGACTGGAGGACTTCATATCTCAAGACACGATCGAATCAAGCTTTCTTTCTGCATTGTGTGCTAATAATGACTGAAATTAAAAAGTCATGTATTGTTCGCTCGTTAGTTTTCTGTAGCTTTTCAAAATCACTGGAAAAAATCACTAAACGTATAAAATCGCTCAACGATCGTTTATTATTCTCAGATATTTTTCATCAATCCACATTGAAAAATGTATCATAAAAATATTGTTACCGAACAGCGTCCATAACGAATTGTATAAGCAAATTAACAATGTTCAGTTTGAGAAAATATAACATTATAATTATTATAGTAAGGTCACTAGATTATCAGTAAGATCACTATATTATTGTTAATCTTCCAACTATATTACACTTTTGTAAAAAATCGCGTTAGCATACTACGAATCGTACCAATTGTAACGAATCTGAAATTTTACCAGTGTACTACACGGCATAATTTCTGTAATACTATAGTTTAAGGGGTATACCCGTGGATAAATGATTATTATTATCGTTATTATCATTATCATAACGTATTATTAAAGTGATTGAAGTATTGATAAATAGTCAATTTGTATTGCTTTACGGAAATTGTAATTTTTGCCCCAGTCACTGATACACGAGAAAATTTATTGTTTACAAAACTTTTGCCTAGAAAAATTACGTCCTTAATTATGAAGCTTCTGGAAAATTTGTCAGGAGGTTGTTTGATAGCTCCGATACTATTTGATGGCTTTCTTGATAGTTCACGACCTCCCAGAATTTCTGAAGAAATAAAATATGATAAAGTAAATGATTCAATCATTGTAATTGCTCGACGTTAATGATATTTACAGTGTTCGTCTTAGACCCAAAAAGTGGAAAATTATTTTCGACAGTTCTTTCAAGTGGGTTGACGGTAAGAAATACATAAGTTTCGAATAACTTCTTCAGGAGAAGCAAATACTGAACAGTTTCCAGCCAAAACTCGAATATATGGTCAATAAAAGAAGAGTTGCACCGTCAAGCGAGTTCGCCACCGTGGCACTCGTTTTCAACACCAAAAGACTCAGGTCAATGTATCCGTTTAGGTTCCGAGAGCCTGCTAATTTCTGAGCTAATTTAGCATTATTCTTAATACCGGCGTCCAGGTTGAATTTGTACCAAGTTCCAGTGTCTAACCGACAAGCGAATTCGCCACTGTGGCACTCGTTCATAACACCAAAATACTCAGTTAGATATATATTCTTCCAGGTTTCTAGAGCCTGCTTATTTCTTACCTAATTTAGAACTATTCGTAATACCGGTGTCGCGGTCAAACTTGTACCAAGTTTAAGAGTCGCACCGGCAAGCGAGTTCGGGGCACACGTTTTTCACACGAAAATACTCAGTTAGTTGTACTATTTCAGTTTTGAAAGGTATGGTCCTTTAGAACGGATTATCATTTCTAATATGGCGTCCTGTTTAAACATGTACCAAGTTCCAGAGTCGGTGCGACTCTTGAACGTGGTACAAGTTCGACCGCGACGCCGTATTAGAAATACTTCTTAATTAGGTTAAAAATCAGCAGGCTCTAGAAACCTAAAAGAATATAACGAATCGAGAATTTTCGTGTTAAAAACGAGCGCCACTGTGACAAACTCGCTTGTCAGTGCGACTCTTCAACTTGGTACAAGTTTGACCGCAACGCTGGTATTTTCAATAGATCTTAATTGAGTTAAAAATTAGCAGGCTATAGAAACCTGAAACAATATAACTAACTAAGTATTTTGGTGTTTAAAACAAGTGCCACGGTGGCGAACTCGCTTGATGGTGCGACTCTGGAACTTGGTATAAATTTAACCAGGGCAACGGTATTATAAATAATACTAAATTAGGTCAGAAATTAGCCGGCTCTAGAAACCTAAAAGAATATGAGTAGCTGAGTATGTTACTTAAGAAACACAAACCTGTCTCAAATGCGTATTTTTCACTGTCCACGCAAAACATTTCCATCTTTTAAATACGTGTCCGTTTCCGTCTTTCCGGTATAAAATACGTATTTAAGAGCGGGAAGTGGCCGCTATTTTTCGTGCCAAACTGTGTTCAAATACGGTTTACATAATGCTCTTGAAATCAAGCAGGGAGAGTATTTAACTGCTCTTAAGAGAATATTTCGGGGTCAGAATAAAATACGGATTAGAAGACAAAATAAGAAGAACAATTTTTCAGATTAACGTAAATATTTGAAAATCCAATCGGATTTTTCCAACAGGGGAAATGGTTCACATGCGTAAAACCTAAAAATTGTCCTCACATCGTTTCTCAATCCGTATTTTATTCTGGCCCTGAAATATTCTCTCACGCGCGGTTAAATACGCTTTCGGTTTGATTTCAAAAGCATTCTGTTTACCGTATTTTAGCACGAGACTGGATGTATTTCGAAATCGGTGCAATAATTCAAATTTCCACACGTTACTATCATTTCTGTATTTTTGTAACGATTGCTAGATTAATTGTCTCTTTTTTTCAAAATTTTCGAGAGAATTTCAATAAAATTCACTCCAATTTCTCAATCCGGTCAGTCTCAGTTTGCGACCGGAAATACAAAATTCGAAGAGACAATTACAGTTTTCTCATGATAACCGTAAACCTAAATTTAATGTATCTCAAACTCGTTGATAATGTAACTTTGAAATTCGTAAAATTTCACACACGATAATGATGAGGAATGTATGGGACTAAAAATTGTTCCAATGTAATCACTTGTCATTCAATATTAAGATCGAAAATTTTCAATATTTAATTCAGTTCTAATTTTGATATATCGATTATAGTGTGAAGATAAATAAAAAATTCTCAGAAGCAGCGTGGAAAATACTGATGCAATATTTGGAGACGTGAATAAGAATTAGAAGGAAAAAACTGGTCAACGCAGGATTTGAACCTCTAACCATCGCAATACGAGCCCACGAGGCTCAGCGTTTAGACCACTAGGCTGCCGAAGCTAATGTCGTAGGCTGGTTCAATGAAATACGGCTTCGAAGGCGAGTACTGAATAAAAGTTAAAGTACTCAATTAGGTCAGAAATCAGTAGGCTCTCGGAACCTGAAAGGATACATCGAACTGAGTATTTTGGTGTTAGAAACAAGTGCCACGGTGGCGAACTCGCTTAACGGTGCGACTCTGAACCGTGGTACAAGGTTAAACTTCGACGCCGGTATCAAAAGATGTACTGAGTTAGGTCAGAAATTACCAGGCTCTCGGAATCTGAGAGAATACGTCGAACTGCGTATTTTGGTGTTAGAAACGAGTGCCACAGTGGCGAACTCGCTTGTCGGTGCGACTCTGAAACTTGGTACTAGGTTAAACCTCGTCACCGGTATTAGAAAAAGAACTGAATTGAGTCAAAAATTAGCAGGCTCTCGGAACTTGGGGAAATACATCAAACTGAGTATTTTGGTGTTAAAAACGAGTGCCACGGTGGCGAACTCGCTTGGCGGTGCGACTCTAAAACTTGGTACAGAGTGGAACCTCGCCGCCGGTATCGAAAAAGGCACTGAATTTGGTCAGAAATCACCAGGCTCTCGGAACCTGGAAAGATACGTCGAACTGCGCATTTTGGAGTTAGAAACGATTGCCGTGGTGGCGAACTCGCTTGACGGTGCGACTCTAAACTTGGTACAAGGTTAAACCTCGACGCCGGTATCGAAAAAAGTACTGAATTGAGTCAGAGATTTGCAGGCTCTCGAAAACTGAAAGGATACATCGAACTGAGTATTTTAATGTTAAAAACGAGTGTCGCGGTGGAGAACTCGCTTGACGGTGCGACTCTGAAAAGTGGTTCAGGGTTAAATCTCGACAACAGTATTAGAAAGAGTACTAAATAAGGGC